>VXBA01003365.1:635092-674104 GCA_013399895.1 Serilophus lunatus
GCACTGCCTCTGCCCCAGTCCCGGCGCAGCGGGGTGGAGCTGGCTGGGCGGGAGTGCCGGAGGGTCGGCTCGTTGTCGTAGGAGTGTTATCCCTGCTGTGACACCTTCTTCTAAACGCCATTCCCTGCCCATTCCCGACATCATTAACGCTTACCGGAAGGGTTTTGAGTTGTCGGTCACGAAGGTCCTCTCGCCCCCTCGGTGGGTGCCCGGTCTGATAGCGATGTTACCGGGTAAAGCGTCCCTTGCGTGCCGAAGCGTCTCCGAACTTCAATACTTAAAGGGAGCTTAAAGATAGTGGAGCTTGTAGCAATACAAGGGCTAATGGCTTTCACAAAATCACGGAATTAATTAGGTTGGAAAATGCCTTTGAGATCATCAAGTCCAACCTATGACCTAACACCCCCTCATCAACTAAACCATGGCACTAAGTGCCACATCCAGTCTCTTTTTTAAACACTTCCAGGAGCTGTTGACTCCACCACGTCCCTGGGCAGCCCATTCCAATGACAAATCACTCTTTTTGTGAATTTTTTTTCCTAATATCCAGCCTAAACTTCCCCTGGTTCACCTTGAGACTCGTTCTGTCTCTGGTTGCCTGGGAGAAGGCACGAACTCCCACCTGGCTACAACCTCCTTTCAGGTAGTTACAGACAGCAATAAGGTCACCCCCGAGCCTCCTCTTCTCCAGATTAAACAACCCCAGCTTCCTCAGCTGCTCTTCATAGGGCTTGTCTTCCCGTCCCCTCACCAGCCTTGTTGCCCTTCTCTGGGCACGTTTGAGCATCTCAACAACTAAGAGAGATTCAGACTAGATATAAGAAAGAGATATTTTATGATGAGGGTGGTGAAGCACTGGCACAGGCTGCCCAGAGAGGTGGTATATGCCTCATTCCTGGGAACATTCATAGTTAGGTTGGACAAGGCTCAGAGCAACTGGTTGATTTGAGGATGTCACTGCTTATTGCAGAGAGATTGGACTGGATGGCCTTAAAAGGTCCCTTCCAATTCAAACTATTCTATGTTTGGAAGTGCCATGTTTCAAACAGAAGTAGGTTCCTCCCAGCGAACAGCAGTTTGTATCCTGTTTGTTAAACGTCTGGGGACTTTGCAAAGGAAAACTGAGCAGAAACCATCATGACACAGTCAGGAGTAGATGTTTGCCCAATGAGTAAACACCTTACTAACGTCAGACAGCTCATCTAGTAATCCCATGCGGTTGCTTTAGAGCATTTGTTTCTTTGGCAATATCATTACAAAATCCCAAGACATTTATACTAGCCCACAACAGCACTTGGCTATTGCAGAAAGGTACACGGGAATATACATTTTCAAAGATGGAGAAAAGTAAAAAACACTGTCAGAAGTTCAAGGTCTCTTACAGATTTGAGAGCAAGCTTTGGAGAAGGCTGAAAACTGCTCTTGCTGATTTCAATGGCAATGAAGATACTCAGCGCTCCCGGGAGATCTTTACACATCTTTTATAAATAAATCTATTGTTCAGTGGTCTTCTGTACAGCACAGCTTTTCACTCATCTTAAGAAGGAATATGAAATTAAAAGGGGATATGCATAGCAAAGAAAAACAAACCAGTCTTTGGAAAAGGACAGTGTTAATAAGAAAATAATTAACTGGTTATATGACTGCAGAGAAATTAACGGATATGAGTTTTCCAGTTATACGAGGAGGAATGGAAAGATTTTTAGTGGCTTAAATCAGATCTGATACCACTCCATTAATCTAAGGAAATAGGTGAGGGCTAGAGTTTTTATCTTCTACTGAAGAAATAGGAAGAGGTTTATTTTATGTTAATTGCATCACATCAGATTTCACACCTTCATAAAGTTCAGTACTTTCCCATTGAAAGTAAATCTTGTCAGCTTTATATTACCTTACAGATCTTTTTTTTTCCTTTTTTTTTCTTTTTTCCATATCAAAACATGGAAAAAAGATGTTAGACTTCCTAAAATGGATATGTGTTTATGTCCATTATAATTCTTAACAGTATTCTGTCATTTGTCATTCTGATGTAGGAACACAGAATCAGAAATCACTCACTGGCTGGCTGGTCTCATGTTCTCTTCAGTCATTCCTCTGGTCAAAAGAATTTACAAACAAGAACATCATCATCTAATGCCTCTGTAAGCTCTATAAACATTTTCTATCCAGGCTAACATCACCTCTGTGAGAGAGCTGAGTTCAGTTCTCTCTCATTTGGAGGTTATGGGCTGAGGGACAGCCTGTATGATAAAAGTGTGATAAAAGAGTAAGTGCTCCTCTGTAGGGTTTAGAGGGCTGTGTAGTAGTGACAGGCTGGCTACTTATGAGAGTCACTTCCCAGTAGATTTGGACATCTACTGTTGTATAAACAGTGTAGATGGCTGGATTAAGATATATAAAATATTTGGCATGGGAAAGCATGCAGAAACAACCACTTCAAGTAAAAAACATTGACCGTCTGTGTACATAATTTTGAGGGGGAAAAATCATCAACACAAAGGCATTTTCCATTTACTCCATTAAGGCTTACACATTGTACTTACAATATTGTACTTCTTTACAGTTGGAGCAATCTTGGTTGCTCTTGCTGATCAGCTACAGTGAAGGAGTCACCCTCCATCAACACATTTTGTCTCGACATGCTAGGATTCTACAGCTGAGCCTTGGGGGCTGGCAGAGTTAAAGAGTTGTTCTGTGTGTGGTAGGTTGACCCTGGCTGAACTCCAGATGCCCATCAAAGCCATTTTATCACCCCTCTCCTTGGCTGGGTAGAGGAAAGAAGAAAACAACTTGACTTGGGGAAATCAGTTTACTTTATTAACAAACAAATCAGAATAGGATTATGAGAAATAAACCCAATTCTTAAAAACACCTTACCTCCAACCTCCCTTCTTCCCAGGCTCAACTTCATTCCCAGTTTTCTCTACCTTATTCACTCTTGAGTGGTGCAGGGGAACAGGGAATGAGGGTTGCAATCCAGTTCATCCCATCTTGTTTCTGCCGCTTCTTCCTTATCATGCTCTTCCTCTGCTCCAGTATGAAGTCCATCCCATGTGAGACAGTTCTCCACAAACTTATCCAACATGAGTCCCTCCCATGGGCTGCAGTTCTTCATGAACTGTTCCATCATAGGTCCATTTCATGGGATGCAGTCCCTCAGAAACAGACTGTTCCAGTGTGGATCCTCACAGGGTTGCAAGCCCTGCTCCAGCATGGGCTCCTCCCTCCATGGATCCACAGGACCTTCCAGGAGCCTGCTCCAGCATGGGCTTCCCGTGGGGTGTCTCCTTTGGGCACATCCACCTGCTCAAGCGTGGGCCCCTCCACAGGCTGCAGGTGGATATCTGTTCCACTATGCACTTCTATAGAGGAGTGAGAGACCCTTCTTCTTTCACACATTTTTAGCCAAAATTTTTTTGGAAATAATTATCAGCTTTCACTTGAGTGTGTTTTCTTGAGAAGGTGAGTAGTCTTGTGATACTGTCAATTTGTCCATGTGTCTATTTTGGCTGATGCAGCTGATGAGCAATTCCCTAAGTCTGTCTTTTTATTGAAGATGAAGAATTTCCTTTTTTTAATTTTTCCATCTTGATTTTTTTAGTTGCTTTAGACATTTCTGGTTTTGTTCTCTTTTTTAGTTATGCTTAGATATTGACAGTGATGGCAATGATCCTGATTTATTCCTAATGTAGGTTAAATGTGGAAGTGTTTGTAAGCAGACCCACCATCTCAGCCTGGAGCCAAGCAAGAGCAGCACATATCATTTTACATTCTTCCTCCTTGCTCTACAGTCCTTTCTTCAGAAAAGAACAAAAGCCAGCTGGGTCAGATTTGGAGGTCAGCCTTACTGGATCAGCTTGACGTGGTGTGCAAGTCTATGGAATGAAGCTTCCACAAGTTGAAAAATAATTGCATCTGCAGTCAGTTTGTGCCCACACACAATGAAAGCTTCATCAAGAATGTCTCATTTGGCTTTCAACTCTCATTAGCTTAATGCAAAGTGCCCTGGTCCTGCTGGAAATGGTGTAGGAAATCATACAGTTTAATCTCCATTATTTGTTGTTTTTATGGTATTCTTCTTCTGCAAGACTTGAATTGCTTTTTGTAGCAGCCATTTCATGAGGGGCATGTATTGTATTTCATTGGTGAGCATTACTGACTGGATGACCACAGTAACATCAACACACTTCTGAGGAAGGGCTGGGATTAATCATCATGGAAACGCGAATTTAACAAAGGAATCCAGGGAAGAGAAGAAAGTGGGGTAAAATATGTGCTGGTTTGTCAAAAACAGTCCTCTTCTTTGTTTATGGGAAATGTTCCTATCCTTTGCCTAGAAATGCCCCATAAATTGTACATAGCAAGTTGCAAGAAAACACTGAAAAACTATAAATGGAAGCACATGAATTCCAAACTAGACTGGTTTTAAGGAGCAAACCTCACTTCAGCTTCTTTATCCTCCCATCCAATGTGTATAACATAGCTAAATGAACACATCAAAGACTGAGACAGTGTTGTTCCTACCAACTGTTGTCAGTGAGAGATCCATTGAATTAATAATCATAAAGGCACATGGGTACAGAACTTCATGATCAGCTCAGGGAAAATTCTGCTGAGAAAATAACCAATGATCTCACGCTGAGAAAGACACACAGGTAAATGTGCTCTTTGTTCTAACAAGAGAATCTTCACTTGAGTAATTTTTAGATTGATGGTTTCTACCATGCGTGTTTTGACATAAAAACAAGCTTGGTGAATCCTGAAATGATGAGATGTGTATTTAGTGCAGATGTCCACGAGGAAGAAGAGCCAATGCAAGACAGTAATCAAGATGCAGTTCATTGTGCTTGAAACACAGCTGCTGTATGAAATAGTATTGGCTCTTTCTGCCAGCTGTGCATTAAGCATTAAGCATTAAGCATTAAAAGCATTAGGTTGATTTCCAAGTACTTCATCTCTTCTGTTATTAAAAAGATCTGATCAAGCAGCTGATTTATGACCTTATACTGCAGTTATGCTTCACGACTTTACCTAGCATGGAGAGCTTCAGCCTAGGCACTAAGCCAACTCTAATAGTGATCCCTGCTCCATAGAGCTTGAGAATGCATAACCAAAAGGTGGCAGAAGCCCATAATGGAGAAGAGGATGTATGAGAGGGAACAGAACTTGGGCTGTTGTGTCTGTATGCATCAGACAAGGGCAAGCTCATCTACATGTGGCTGGGATCTGGCTTACTGGGGTAATGGCTCTGTGCTGGCTCCCCGGTTCTGCTGCAGTTGAGAACAGCAATGATGCACAGCTTCTGCTTTCCTATGCTGGAAGCTCAGCTCAGTATGACAGGAGGATTTAAAAAAGTACAGTATCTCTTGCAAGAGCACAGGAAATACAACACATTTCAACACTAGCAAATTCCAGGTGTATTTTTTTTTCTGTATCTGAATCTTATTGGAGTATAGTGAATGTGCTACCGCTGAGGTAGGAAAGGAAATATGTGATGGCATATTTATTCTTTAAATTAGTTTTACTTACCATGCCTTACAAAAGTGATCTATTTCCCTTGTACAGTAATTGCATCATTAATTAAGATGGAGCTGGTTAATATTAAGGAAAGATGTACGAAGTTTCTGTATTTCCTTGTCTCTGTTCAAGAGAACTATTGTTGCCTGTGCTTCAATCCTAGCAGGAATCCAAGGTGTAGTAGTACAGGACTCATGGGACTCAGCTCCTCTCTGCTGTATATGGCAGCCACATGGAAAAGAAGTTGAAGTCTCATGACTATCTCAACAAATATGGAAGGCAGGACATGGGATTTTTATTGCCCACTGGGCATACAGCCCCACATGGTCTTTTGCATATTTGTGAAAGTGCCAGCCATGTGAACACATTTCATTCCCAGAACAACTTCTTAAGCCAATTATTCTACCAAAGAAATAATTCTACTGAGATGATTCCACCAGCCAAGCCTGCCCCAGAACTCCATACCAGGTGTGGTGAGGCACTTCTTGGAGGAAGCAAGTGACTCAGGAGGAGGAAGGGAAAGGAACAAACATAAAGGCCAAGATGCATTAGTCAGGACCTTCTAATAAATTTAGGTATGTACTTAGATAATTATGTTATCAACATGATCAATGCCATACTGACACTGGCTCTAGTCCACTCAACCCTCTGGACACAGGATTAAGTTCATTTCTACAATATAAAACAGAATTTTCCACAATAAAATAGAATTATTTGCATTTACTTAAATTCCATTGGTTTCCAGTTAGGCTCAGAAGTTTCCTGAGTTGAAGTGTATTTGGGAGCTACTCTATTACAGTGTTTCGTAAGAATACATATGATGCTAAATAAGCAACACAGCTCTGTATGATTTGTCATAATATACATGTTATTGATCATTAATTAAAAAGAAAAAGTCTATTTATAATAATGTTCCATAGAATATTTTGGATTCAACAAATCAGAGTCATAATTTTTGTCAAAAGCTTACTTATTTCCAAGTTATTCATGGCTGTTAGATGAGCTGTAGGAAACGTAGGTACTGTTTACAGTACTTAGATACTGATTCCAATTAGCTTTTCAGTATGAGTAATATCCAGTGATGTTTGAATGCAGGGCTTTGAGCCAAGGCTTGTTACCTGAAAATACACCCACAAAGCTCCTCAATAGCTTATAGAAATTTTTTTCTTGCCAAAACATTTAAAATGTTCTTGTTGATATCTCTGAGTTGACTTGGCAGGTCTGCACAGTGAGCGCAGAGACATTTGTTACAGCTTATTCAATGATTTTATGCCGCACAACAAACAGCCCCCGAGCTACTTGGTTGCCCTCTAGTCAATTAGTTACTAGGGGCTTTTTTCTCATCATAGCCTTGATGAGAAAATGATGAAACAATCAGATATCCATAAAGTTTGCAAGTTATATGTGAAAGGTCTTATCCTGTCATATTTTGCCCTTTGTCTGAGTCATCACAAGTGGGGCTTGATAGAGCAGCAAATAGGAGAGAGGGATGCAAAACGCTGTGCCCTGAGAAAGGAGGAGGTGGGTCACAAACTGCATGTTAAGTCTGTGCTCCTGGTCAAACTGCTCGTTCAAATAAGAGCTACTCCTTCACATAAAGCAGATGAGCAGGATTTATCCCTGAGCATGCTTCAATAAACAGACAGCTTGTAATTTTCCTGTGAAACTGGGTGCGAAGAATGTGATGCTGTTACAGTAGCATGGCAGAGAAATTGCTATCCCCGGTCCATTTTCATTTGTCTTTGGTATAAAGTTACTGTTTTGTTCTTGCTCACAGTTTAAATGGAATTTACCCAGGAAAACAAGCAGAAGCAGGGCTTTGTGAGAAGCTGCCTGCTCCCATTCTGCTTTGTTCTATGCAAAATGCAGCTGAGAAAAAAAAAAACAAACCCAACATACCAGCAAGCCAGAGTGGCTGTTTGGCTGGTTTGTATCCATTTGTCCCAAATGGTGGTTGGGGTGGTTCAGCAAAAAATGTATTGCCTTTCCACATGAGACACTGTGACCTGTAAGGAGTAACTTGTTTGTGTAGGAAGGGAGCACCCATCACATACCACACAGAGAAGCAAAGGGGACAGCAGAGAGAGTCTTGAGGCTCAGGCATTTCTGAGGCTCTGGGAAGAAACCCAATTTTTTGTCAGGGAGAAGTCATATTCCATCATTTTTATCTGTCGCTAAGTGAAATCATAACAAACCAGCTTAACAGCAGGAACATTCCTCGGTGCATAAGGTTTGGTTATTTATTGCATACTGTATGGATCTCTGTCACTTTGTGCAGACATCTCCGATATAGAAGTTCAAGTGCTGATAACAAAAGTTATAAATAGTATGTGTGGTAAACAACTTGTAGAATAGAATACCACTACCAAACAGCACATATGCGTATATGTGTACGTATCAGAGACAGCATGAGTCACAGAGGAGACTTTAAGGGGAGACCAGCACTTTCTCATGGCTCCCACACTGGCACATAGGAAACAGATCCTTTATATATGGGAACTATTAGTGATGTGTCTGAACTTTTAGCTATTTTGATAAAAACTTAGTAAAGCTGAAAAGAACTTGAGACATTGAAACTTTAATTGTATATATCAGTATTTATTAGTTATTACATGTACACTACACTTGTTGAGGTGCACACACAGTCTGACATTCTTGTGCCTACATAAATGTCTATGGCTTTGTTATGAAAGCAAATCAGGTACCTAATACATAATATTCTACCTTTAAATGAGTTGTGTTACATGCTGAAACGATCTAATTCCCACAGGCACCAATGGTGCCTGGCACAGACAGTGCCAGGATTTATAAAGCATTGTGGATTTATAAAGCTCCCAAGCATGGCGGTTGCATCCCAAGGCTTTCTGTTGTCACTCATACTTGGTCCCATTCTGGCAAAATATTTGCCATCTTAGATGGACATGGAAGAAAAAGGATTAGGTCAAGGATTAAAGACAATTCTGGACTTGAACGAGATTTAATGGTGATGTTATAGGTTCAATTGCAGCAGGTTGTCCAGGAAACTGAAGCTTAAGTTCTTATTCCACATGTAAAACTGCTAAGACTTTCCTGGAAATGCTTAATGAGGAACAAGTGAGCATATGCTGAAGCTATTTTAAGTTATACAGAATGTCTCAAAAAGTGAGATTCTGCCAAATAGGATAATGTGAAGTGTTAAAGTTCTGTTTTAACAGAAAAGTCTGCAGTTAGATCCAGTTGTCACCAAGCCTTGAAGAGTTGAGCATGATGCTCTGATGATGTTGGATGCACACTTTCATTAAGTGGCTCCTGTTGCTGCTGTAATGATCTCTGCAGGCTACAGGTTTCTAAGCTAAGAAGCTGCCATATAAATTTGAATTCAGCTTTCTAGGAATCCTAAAAAAATGTGATGTTTAAACGCCTGCTCAGATATGGGATCACAGCAGTCAGTCCTTATACTTGGCAGTCCGTCATTGCCCACCCACCCTTGCTGTGTACCTCTACAGCCTTGCTTTGACAAGCTTCCCAGAGGTGAGAGTTAATTAGGCAAAGAAGTTACTGGGCTGTACTGGGTTATGTCACCTTCTTTAGATTGTGGAGGTTGAGAACTGTGTTGTGTTGTGCAGATGTAGTCTTAGCCTTTCTGCACCTAAATTGCCAAATACTTAAAGAGGAAAGACACCAACACTTCTTTCATCAGGGATTAGACACATTGAAAACTGTGGCGGGGGATGGTGGGGCGTTCTCTAATGCCGTGGCAATGGAGGCAGTATAAGTGTGAGAAATTTTACTCCTGGTTGAAGTTGAGCACTTCAATAGATCTCTTGTTTTAAAAAGCAGCTAGAAAAGAAGCTGCATTGCCCTCTGGGGAAAGGAGTTAGGTTTCGGAAGAGCTGAACACTACCTCCTCCTCCTCCCCCAAGACAGATAGCCTAGATGCTGTTGGGGCATGGATCAACAGAAACTTCATGTAGAACCTGTTAACACTGAGAATACACAGTCCTGGGGCTATGTCTAGCTGTGGGAGTTTGAGAGGGGAGGGGGTTGCGGGGTTCTTAGAGGGAGCGGGGGGAGGAAAGGGGATGTTTCCTTTTAAACCCTGGGGTTTTTTTCCTCTCCTTTAATAACCTTCCCTCGCTTTCCCCCCCGACTCACCGAAACGTGGATTGCCTTTCCCCAGGACACGGCGCGGCAGGTTTAGCTCCAGTATGGCCCCAGCTCGGCTGTCCGGGCGCCGGGGGGCGCCGGGCGGAGGTGGCAGGCTGCGGGCGCTAATCGCGGCCCCAGCGGTGGGATGCGGCGCTGCGCGGGGTGTCCGACGGCTTTCCCCTTGCCGGCGCAGTCCCGGTGCCAGCTGGCTGCTGCCCATGGGCGATTCTCGGCAGTGCCCCGGTGCCCGTGGCCAGGGGGCAGTAACATCAGAAGCGCCTCGCTGCCATGGCCAGTGCCTGGCGGTCAGCAGTAGCTCTGCTGGCCCCTGCACCGCTACGAAAGTGCCCCGGTGGCCGTGCCAGCCCCTGCGCGGCCACGAGGGAGCCCGGCAAGAGATCCTGTGGTGCCAGCGGCCCCAAGAACGGCCTCCGCACGGCAGGATGGGCGCGGTGGCTGCCCGGGCGGCTCCTGCAGCCCTTGGGGACCCCTTTTGAGGGTCCCCACGGTCGGCAGGTGCTTTGGAGAGGCGGCAGCCAGCCCATGGCTGGTAAAAACATGGTGCTGGGGAGTTGTTGGATCGCAAATTTTGGTGGTAACCACCATTTTGTTGGAGCCTGGAATCTTGAAGGCGGAGGTGGAGCCCAGACCGCTGGCCAGTCCAAAGAGGCGAAGCTGGGAAGAGGACTGCGAGATTCGCGCAGGACTTGGAGACCTTAAAAGCCCGAACCAACGGAAGTTCCCTCTCTTTGGCTTCCTGCAAAGCTGGAGAGCAGCAGCACGGCTCCCCTTCTCCGACTCCCAGGCCTCATGGCTTGGCTCTACCCACCCCCATCGGCACCGGAGCCACACCAGCACAACTACAGGTGGAAAAGCTTCCCCAAATAACATCCCAGGTTGGGGGGAGGACTTTTTCACTATGTTGTATTTTTCAGAGACTCCAAGGGCTGGGAGTTAGCTACCACCAGAGGGAGAAAGAAGAGGAAGCGGCTTCCCCTTCCCACTGCTTTTCCTGGGCCAGCCTGCCTAGCCTTTGAAAGCAGTTCCCTTATTTCTTTTTTTTCTTTTTTCCCCTTTCGCGTGGTTTTTGTTGGGTTTGATTCTGTGTTAAGTCTGGAGTTCCCTTAAACTGTTATCTTTCTTTGGTTGAGCTCCAGACGAATAAACTGTTTCCCTGTCGTTCAAAATTCTGTTCAGTCTTCTCGTCACTGTCGAGCTTGCCCTTAGTTAAAACAGTGGTGCCAAACCACCACACTAGCTTTATTTCTGTGTCCACAGCTCATCTGCTGCTGTTTTGGGTAATAACTTCACAATACATTCTGTCCTAATTCTGCCACAGAGACAACACATTCACAAATCCCCAGGCTTGTATATCAAAGAACAAAACTCAGATGAAAGGCCCAGCTGGGGTCATTTCTCAGAAGATAGTTGCCACGCATTGTCTACGGTCATTACAAAAATACCAAAGGATCTGCAAATAGGAATATATTCACCTGGCACAGATGCTGAATTTTTTTAAAAAGCAAATATTGTGTCCAGTAAAAAGAACTTATACCCTAGGATTATAGTGCTGGACTTCAGAAACTAGCTACTTTACAATAAAAAGACTTAATCAAATCCCTAGAAGAGACACAGTCTTGGTGAAAAAATACTTTACAAGTGTCCAATTTATTGGACAAGAGAACATGCTGGTGACAGCAGGCAATGTAAACCCCTTCTGCCTCCAAAGGCTCAGTATCTTTATCTTTTCTCATCCCTACCTGTGCAGATGGCACCAAGCTCTTTCAAATGAGCCCCTGCAGACTGAGCCTCCTAACTCTTCCTCCTAGTAAAGCTGTACATAAAACAGGAGGAGAGACAGAGCATACTGTCTAGGACACTGCATCTATACAATGAATTAATTGTAACATTGAGTTTGGTCTCACCCTGCATTTAGCAAAACATGAATTCAAATCTTGAGTCTCAGAGAAATACTTTGAGAAAAATAAGTGCAGAATGTCTCCATTTAATTCTGTAATAGGACATAGCAGAAGCTATTCTATTATTTCCCTTGCTTGATTTGATTTGACTCTTCCTTTGTGCTGTCAAATATTTCTGCTGGTCTACATAGAGTCAGCTGAAAGCAAACGTCACCACTGCAGAGATCTGCACAGATCTATCCCCTGCTAGAATCCCAAGCCCTCTGTTATCTTTTAATGTCAAGAGGAATTCACATCCATGGAGATAGTGGGGACAGATCCTGACACAGTATTTATACCTATCCCCTGCTTAGATACTTAAACCTCCTTGACTTCATATTCTGAACATTTGAT
Organism: Serilophus lunatus; assembly: GCA_013399895.1. Classification (NCBI taxonomy): domain Eukaryota; kingdom Metazoa; phylum Chordata; class Aves; order Passeriformes; family Eurylaimidae; genus Serilophus; species Serilophus lunatus. The sequence continues at coordinate 647,050 of VXBA01003365.1, forward strand.
TCTGTAACACATTCAAAACAGAATTTACAGACAATGTCCCGTGGAGCTAACATGGCATAGAAGCATTGGGTTCAGTACTGGTAGGTGTTGCACTCTTGAGTCCCCAGAGATAACAACAGGGTAGCTAGGTATGTTCACATCTATTCAGGAGAGGCCTTTGGTACAGATTCATAGGGACAAACAAGGAGATGACTCACATTTGCTATCCCCTCCTTCACAGCAGTATGTAGCAAATACAGAAAAAATGATTTGGTTTAGAGCTGGGATGCAAACCCAGCTGTAAATCCTAGGGAGTGTTCCTAAAGCGTAGTCACTTGAGAGCATTTGGTACATGGATGCTGATTGCCTCCTGAAATATTCTTGAATATCTTGATGCGTAGTCGCAGAGGCCAGTGATCTTAGCAATCACAGGAGACAGGGTTTCGTCCAGGAAACCATTTAATGAGAAAACTTATGGCTTTTTATACTTTTTAGAAACTAGCATGTTACATCTTTATTGGTTCACATCATTGTTTTTAACTATTTTATTGGATGAGCTGAAGCATTAGCTCATCTGTCTTTATTTTGAGAAACTTGGACTATTATTTTGATACTGGACAAAGCTGTTGATCAGAAGAGCACAAGAAAGGCTCTGCAAAACAACACCTGTTTGATGAAAGAAAATCTCTTGTTATTGTGCAAGAAATTTAGGCTACTTTAGCTTGTGCAAAGCTACAGATGTATTTTGAGAAAGTTCTAACCATATTTTGAGAGACCAAGATACTGTTTTCTTTTGCTTTTGCTGTTCTTCAGACAGAAATTTTCCAGGCTGACTTCGAGCTTTACCATAGAGACAGAATTACTTACGCTAACTTTAAAACTCTCAAAAATTAGGCCCAAAAGCCCAGCTTTCAAAAAATGTACCACAACATTAATGCTGTTAGATGGCGCTTTTTTGAGCTACACAAGATGGCGCAGGTTACAGCATCCTTTTATGCCAGCAGTACCTCCTGATCACGTAGCAATTTCTTATACACAGTTCCCAGGATATCAGTGAGGCCAGCATACTTCTTGGAAGGGAACAGAAACTGTAGGGGTGATTCAAACTGATTGCTCTGCCACATACCACATTTGTTGTGTGGAGGCTGAATGCCCCTGAGGTTATTTCGGCAGAGCAATAACTTAGTTAAAGCGATGGCTAGTTCATTGTGGAGGGAAACTATGTTCACTTGAAAGCCAGTTTCTCGTTTCTCAATAAACAACAGCTGCAAGTAGAAAAGAATTATTAGTGCCTAAGAGTTCACTGGGACATATGTTCTTTTGCAGACATCGTATACAGGTAGTATAAACTAATGCTGGATCTGCCAAGGGCATACCTCTTGTACGGAGGAATAGAGCTTCATTAATAAAGACCCTGTTGAATATCTGAAAATATAACTGCACAGCAAGAATATCATCATTATAATTCAAGGAAACAGCTCTGTACGGTGTGAGGTACACATAATATAATGTGGTATTTAATGGAATGTATCATTTTCACCCTCTTAAAAATTGCTTTAGATTGTAAGCCTATCATACTCTTCATGATGAAATTTTTCATGCTATTAAATTCAACCTGAATTCTTTGAGTACATTCTAGCCAAATTGATTGAACTGATTCCATAAACTCATAATCTTATTACCTGTAAAATAAATATGGTGAGCATTTATTTTTTTAAAAAAACCCTCTGTTTGCTTTGTAGCACAAACCAGAAATAAACTAGAAATAAAGTTGGGGTGGTCTGTCTCTCTGAGGTTTTCCAAGATTTCCAGCAGTCTGAAAGCTCTTTGGCTTCTGTTTCTGATGCCATGTAGTTTTCAGGTGTCCCAGTTTGCTGAACCAAGAAGCTTAAGGCAACAAGTTCTAGAGGTGATGTGAGAAAGCAAACAAGGGAGGAAATAGGGCAGTGCTGTTGTAAGTCAGGGTAAGTCTCTCAGTCTAAACAGTCTCTAAGGCTAAAGCAGCAGAACCTTTACATTGACCAACACTTGCTTTATTTTCTGTAATTCTTCTTTCAACCAACATTTAAATCATCCAAGGTTTCAACAAGCATGTCTCTTAGAAAGGGTCACAATGCTGTTCAGAAGGGCAAGCAGAAGAAACACCGACAAACAACAAGATCTCCCTGATGAACTTAGAAATGCTCCCAGATTTTCCTGATTATTCCTCAGTTTTGTTTACTTTACTATTGTAAAGAAAGTTTCTTTGTCATTATTCTTCCCTCCCTGAGACATAAAGTTATTATCAATACTTACCAAAGCTGAACAAATAATTAAAAATGAATAATTTATACAATTAACACAGTCTTTGCTTCCATTTATATAATAACTGTCAGATGATCACAAATTTCTTTTGAATTTATTCCTTAGTTAAGTTATTTGGTACAGCTTAATGATCCTACTGCTCCATAGATTGAATGTTAATTTTGAGTAATTATTCACAGTCATTAATATGCACATTGTTTTCTAGTGGCTGGTCAAATAAATCAAGTGATGTCATTTTTATTTCCTGGTTGAATAAATCTGCAGTCACCTTCAGTACAAATGTTCATAAACATGAATGCAATGCTTGTTTGTTTGAACAGTCGGGCATATGAACTTTGAAAATTCTCTTCTGAGTTTATTTGAACTTGGAAACCATGATTTCCCCCATATCTGCAAGGAAATGAGACACAAAACGTGTGGCAGCACATCTAGACTGAATGTATTTAAAATTCAAAAGGATATTAGCTTGTGACTTGTTTATTTGTAGATCTTTTTTCACTCCTTCAAGTGCAGCTGGTGCATTCAGGCCTCTGCATTAGACTGCTATATAAAAGACATTATTCCCTCCAAGTTCTGGCATCTTCTTTTCTCTAAGGCGTTCCCAGCAGATAAACAGCATTCTTTTGTACTGCCAGTAGGCATTTAAGAGCTTCTTTAGCCAGTTCACAGCAGTAAGGAGAAATAAAAATTATTTTCCTGGTACTGCATGGCCAGGCCACAAAGACCTGCTTTAATGTGAGCTTTTCTTTTGACTTCAGCAGCAGATGGATTTTGGCTGCTTTAAGTAGCTCGTTACTTTGCTCAGAATCATCATTTCTTTATCAGCAGTGTGCAGCCTTTATCAGAGGGAGACGCACACCTACCTTCCCAAGGTCTCTTCTGTCTTTAAGAGATAGTTGCTTTTTCATGTTGTATTAGTCCTCAACAAAATCCCTCCTCATTGTAGCCCAAAGCTCCTGGGAATGTTGTAGCAGCAACAGTGCCTCGAAACCTAAGGATTAGAGTTTCCTAAAAGCTGAGTCATAATTGTTACCATCAGCCCTTGCTCTTTATGAGAATTTAAAGTGTGATTTTAAATCAGTTAGATGCTTGATGTTACTGAAAAAACCCCAACAATTTATAAAACCCATTATAATACAATAAAAATACAAGAAATATAATATATCCCAAATACCACCAAAAACCTATTTTGTTGTGAAAACTACAGGTACTGTGGATGGGGAAAACACTGGCTATGCATGCTGAAAACCTCTTTCCCAGAGGAGTACCTCCGCAAAAACCTGCCTAGAGAAAAGCTAGATACTCTCCTGTTGTGGACACTGTGTGTTATTGCTACTGCCAAAGACCCAGACCAACTACAAAATTGTTTTAATTTCATTGATTTATTAGGTGTAGGCTTGAGGACAGGCTGGAACAGGTTCTATCACAGAAGCAATACACCAGGAGGTGCTACACAGGCAGGCAGACATGTAAAGAGTGATGCTTTTAGCTCCAATTGCAGGTTGCCATGGTTAGTGTAATCTACTGCCCAAAACAACCAGCTCAGTGGCATGCAAGCACTTTGTGTTCAAGCCAGGAATTGAAGCAGGAGCTGCAGGGTGTTGACCTCTCACCCTGACTTCAGCTTCTCCTTCCCCGCCAGTGCAGAGCTCTCGCCTGACTTTCTCCCTATCTTTGATTCTGTGTAGATTTTTGCTTTGCCACATGTATTACTCACCTGCCCTACCTTTGTTTTCCCTTCAGTTGCTAACTCACTCAAATATCTGCTTGATAAAGCATTTCCCCTCTGATTCCACCTCCTCTAACTGTTACTCACTGTGCACTGCCTTTCCAAGGGTGTCCAATTTAACTGAGGGGCCTACTGGTATTAATCATGGGAGATCAGCAGGACAGCTTTGCAGGGCATCATTTTTGCAAGTCTGACTGTTGTGGGGTTATGTGTCCAATTCTTTTGCATTTTGGCTCATCATTATTTTTGCATTTGTAGTTATGAGTGCCAAAGCTTTGTTGAGAAAGACTTAATGCTTGTTTAAATAGATAAACTAAAGGAGGTTTCTGTAGAAATATTGATTTAACGGTCCATTTGGTAGCCAAGACAGACCAGGAGTGATCTCCGTGGTAACCTAGAAAAGCAGAGTCTCCAATCAGCTGGAGACAAAGCTAGGGCTCAGTTCCCTCCTCTGCTCATGCCAAGCCATGTCCCCTCCTGGCTTGAATGGGTCTCCTCTACCATGCAAATGGCAACAGCCACAGCAACAAGTTTGTGAAGAAGTTTGAGGATAAAGTGTGTTGACATAAATTATTTTCTAAATATCACGGCTAGTCAGATGAATGCAAAATAATTTAAACATTATAGAAATCATTATAAGAGAATCATTTGTTGATCTCAGGAAAAAGTCACACAAAATATCAGAGACATTTCTTGTCCATGTATCAAATGAGTAAATAACCTTGAGAAGAAAGCTAACCACTTTCTAAACCAATTTTATGAAAATATCCTGCAAATGAATACCATTGACTTATACATAGATATCAGTCTCTCACTCTTTGGAAATGGAAACATATATTTGGTTTGTATAAAACTCTTCTGTTTAGCTAAAAAGAAATCAAGGAGACTATCAGACACAGAGGCGCTCTTTCCCTCAAGGTTTTTAAACAAGAAGAATTTGCACTAGTAAGGAAATCCCCATTCCCAGCACTTGGTCTACATATCCTCGTCATCTGAGGAGGGAAGCATTGCGTAGACATGAGGAGCTGCATGCATCTGAGCACCACCAAACTGAGATGTTCATACTCAGAAACAGATAGCTGTGATCTTTATTTTGTTTTTAAAGACAGTGTGCTGCTGTGGGAACAATTGCAGGGTTAGCAGGTCTCTAGATAATGATCCTGAAGGAAGCTTTTAGGGGAATAGATTTCCCATTATTGTAACCCACCTATTCCAGGGTTATAATTGTGCCGGATAGATCTAGTGTTTTCCATTATGCATCACTCAGATTGCTTTGATAAACAAAGCATTTGCTCATGTTGGCTGTAAAGTGAGAAGGAAACTCACACCCTAATCCAATTTAAAATACAGCCAGGAGGTGGATGTTGATTACAGTGTGAGTACAGCTGCTGTCACATCAGTGTAAACCCTGTTGCTGGATTAGAAAACGGGCAGTTTGGTACCTGCAGCACCGGGAGAAAGGAGTGGTACCCACTCCCAGTACCCCTGGGATTCTCGGGGCTATTGATTTTCCTCATTCTCCCTTCCTTACACATTAGAAATCTGTGCTCCTCGGTGTGTTCAGACACTCTACTCATTTCAACCACCTAGAGGTGAGATGAGAAAAGTACATTTGGTTTAAAATGTGATCACAGAGCAGAAGTCACAGTTTGTGAAAAAAGGCTGTGATTTAACTGTTACTCAGGCTTTCAAAAAACTCTAAGAACTGATGGATGGAAGAAAATAAAACAGTGAAACAGAAATAGAGAATTGAGGGGGAAGTGGAGGAGAGGAGAAAAGCAAAAGACAAAAGAAGGTATTGCTGGGGAGCAGCATGAACATTAATGGGAAATGATAACCCTAACTTTTCAGAGAACCAGGATTCCTGTTCACAGATCAAAACTGTTAGAAATAAAAAGGCTCTACTCTTTGTTCAGTTGCTTTCCTTAAGACAAAGAAGCCAGTGGTCTCTGTTTTTTTCAGGTCTCAATGCAGTTTCCACATCAAAAAACCAACTTCGCCAGTGGTCTTTTTGTTACCAGTACAGATGTCAGGAGCTGCAAGATTGGAAAGCCTTCATCTCTCCACAGGCTCTTGCCTGGCCCCTCTCCCTGCAGTGCCTGACCAAAGTGATAATCCCATGTGACAGATGGGAACAAAAGCCAAGCGATGCTCAAGTTTGACCAAGCAACCTGCATGAGATCAAGGTTTAATTCCTCCCCAGCTCAAGTCCAGCCTTCCTTTCAGCCATCACTGCTTGGTGAGGTATACATGCACTGTAACCTCTCTGCCCTCTCCTGAAGAAAACAGGGCTGGTCCTTCTTGTAAAGCAGCAGAACACCAGAAAAAACTCATTTGCTGCCTCTCTAATGGAGTTTTACTCATGGGGGGAGTTGTTTTTTAGGTAGCTGGATTACTGGAAACATTATGAACTTCAAACTGCCTTTGTGTTCCTTGAAAAAGAGGTTTTCAAAACAGTGTGGATAAGATCCCACAAAACCTGATGGCTTGGCTGAAGGCTAGATTCAACTGTCAGGTTATATGAATGAAGAGAAACCCAACTGTTGTCCATAATGTCATTGCAAACTCCCTCTCAGTCATCAGAGGACAAAGTTGACTTCTCAGTTTCACCGCAGGGTAAAGCCAAAAGGAGCACGCTTTCAAGAAAATATAATTTCCCCTGAAGTCTCATGGCCATCTATTCCAGATTTGAGCTTGACCTGTCTTAAAACCATGTTTCTATAAGAGGCTCAGACTAACAAACCAGCAATAAGATGACATTCTCTTATTGCAGGCAAATGTTAGCTTGCCCTGGCTCTGAGCCAGGCTGAAATAATACACCCAGGTTAGGGCAGCATTGGACCTGCACAGGCTACAACCCCTTGTAAAGTGGTGCTTCTATGCCCAACTCAGCTCCATGCCGATTTCTGCTCTCCATCTTCCAGCTTGGACTTGAGTCTCAGAGCATGTCCTGAGCTCAGTCAGATAAGGATGCAAACACCCATGGAGATACATTCCTGGACAAAAGCAGAGGAAAGAAAAGCACAAGGTGGAAAAATTTTCCTGCACCATGGAAAATAGGATGTAAAGAGCTGTCTCTGCCTCCTCCCTTTTTTACCAACCAAAGCATGGCTCTACCAGAGGGCATTGACCAAGTAAGTGCAGACCTGCAGACTGCAGCTTGCAGGATGGAGCAGGGTTTGGCATGCCATTAGATCCAGGTGAAATCTCTTGATGTTTGGCTCATGATCTACAAGACAGCCTCCCTGATCTAAGTTTGTATTAGAGGAGCCAGCCTACAGTGATGGCTCAGTTTTGGGCTGCTCAGAAGCCACCACTGCTGTACAACAGCATTCTCTGGTGTCTAAATCCTGGCAGTTATTAAAGCTTTCGTACCTGGCAGTTGTTGCTAGGCAAGAGGCATCCTGCAAGTGCTCCATCACTGAGGTCAATTAAATACTATCCTCAAGCAAGCTGCTTTGAACTGAAGCCTGTGCGAAAACAGAGAAACAAGATTCTTGTTCTCTTCATTAAAGAATTGAGTTGATGATAGAGACAAGCCTTAGTCACAGCTTTTAATTTCCTCAGAGTAGAATGGAGGCTTGAACAACAATTTTTAGGACTCAGCAAGGACACTGAATTTTAAAAAGAAAAAAATGCATCTGATATCATGTTCATAATTTGAAATAGCAATGTCCACCCCTTCCTCCTTTGCATCACTTTTTCGTCTGAAATGAGTGTCAGTGTCAGATGACACTGTAGTTCATGCCCATGTAAGTGGTAGGGTCTCTAGCTGTACCAACAGAATGAGGAATATTTCTGTTCAGATTTGGGATTTTCTGCAAGAGAATGAAAAAGATAGGAGGGTTGCTATGGTTTGAAAGAGACTGAAGCAGAGAAATAGAAAAAAGGGAAGGAATATCATACATAGGCTCAAAGGTAAAGGCTGCTTTTCTCACCGATAATAAATGTGCCTAGAAGGCTGAATTAATTCTAAAAGGTCATTGGAAAAAAGTCAGATTAAAATGTTTTGATAATTGAAATCCAAATTTTTGTGCGTGTTATTTCATCCCGGATTTCTGTCAGCTCAGCCAACTACTTTCTGAGGAAGCAGCATTGCAGCTTTTAAAGGAGCCTGTCTCAGAGCCAGGACCTCCAGATCCCTGCTGGAAGAAGCTCTGCACAACTCCATCAGACAGACACAGAAGGGAAGGAGCTTTGAACCTGCCAAAACAGTTCCAATAACCTGGGGAATTGGTTGCCCTGGGATTGAGGAAATACTCAGGTCTCAGCTAAAAAACTGGAAGTGGGATTGTGGCTGAGGTTTTCCTCCCAGCAGGCAGAATGTTATTTTAAAAAATTAAGTTGCAATGTTAAATTATTTTTTAGGTTTTGGGGTTTTTTTTCTCAGAAATCCCAAATCAGAATATTAAAGTAAGAAACTTTTCATGCCTCATTCAATCCTAGTGGGTACCTACATTAAATTTTTTTAGCAAACAATTTTTTTTTGTCAGTGAAAAACAGTTTAGGAGCCTCTATACTTATTGAAGTTTCCTGTTCAATGTTTTGAATAATTCAGGCAGAAAAATTATTTTGAAAATGTCAGATCATTTTACTTTGAGATTTTGGTGTTACATTCTGCTGCAGTATTGTAAAGATAACAGAAACAGGAAAAGTAATGTCAAATACTTCACTACATTGGGCAGTGGTGTATGAAAATCCACATCTCACTAGTCTGTGAAATGGAACCCACTTGCCCTTCTCCCATGGAGCTTGTCACCATTAGGTTACAGAGTTGCTTGTTTAGTGTAATTTCAAGTGGTTTAGTATATTTTTAAAGAACTGCATTTTGGATATACAGCATTTATCTCAGAGATAAGGAAGTCCAACTTTGTCCTCCCACATCTAGTGTGTATCCCTCAAAATGCTAGACTTCCCCGGGAAGGGAGAAGAACTACTCTGACCTTGTCTTTAGTATCCAGAACAAACAGTGTGATGCCATACCTGGATATAAATAATTCTTGAAACTTTTTAAAGAAACAGGAATGTCACCTTTCCTCTTGCTCCTTCATAACTGTGTTCCTTCCACCTCCTCCTGTTCAGGCTGCAGCAGGAAGGAGCTTCTGAAGGCCTCTGTGAAATGCTTTATAATTTTTTCGTTTAACCTGAAACACAGTTCCTCAGCCTTTTCTTTTGGCGTGGAAAACAATGCTTGATTTTAGTGTCAGTCCAAAAGGCATACTTTTTCATTGCTTTATAATCGTGTAATAATACAATGCATTATTTCTTCTCCCTTCAAATAGCTTTTCACCAGGAAAAAATGAAACACTTATCCTTCCTTCGATTTCTGTACAGACATCCTGCTGGTGATAGCAGACAATTAGCTATTTGTTGTAGGATGGCAGCATCATGTGTATCTCAGCTGGTGAACCATTTGTCTTTTGAAATCTACACTCTGCACCTTCTAGGTGTAGGTGACACCCCGATTTGACACAGTGGAGTAATACGGGTTGCCTACATCATATCTGCAAACAAAAATGCAAAATATTTGAATTTGTGGGCTTAGTTCTGACACAAAAAATGTACTGACTTTCTTTCCCAGTTCTCCTTCCCCTCTGAAGGACCCTTCCCAGCTTCCTACAGCTGTCATGTAGAGAAGAAGGCATTCCCAAATTCTTACTGACTTCTTTTCTAAATAGGAGGTCTTTCCTTGACACCATGGAGGTATTTACAGGTGATGTGCCACAGAAGCCCTTCAGGCTGCTGGAAAAGCCTCACATAGAAGCCAGTGTAATTTCTGAGCTAGAGCCAAAACATGGTTTGTTTGCATTGCTGGACGGCCCCAGCAGAAGTGACAAACGTTGCCCATGAGAGAAGACTGTAGTACACAAAAAAAATCATTGTGTAGGAAAACAAATGTTAATTATGTAAGCTAAAAATACCACCCAGTGCACAGGGGAAAAGATAGGCAACGGCCAAATTTTCCTGCTAATGCATCTCACTCTATTTTACTGTTAGAGCTTCCTGTAAGAAGAGTTAAGATACTGACATATGTCGAGAATTGCCAGGGTTTTCATTTTCAATGCAGTGCCAGAGGGGCAGGTGGCAAAGCAGCCTGACAGTGGTTTTATCCAGCTTTAACATGAAGTGGAACAATAATGTTCTGGCAAGGATGCTAAACAGGAGAGTCAAGTCATCACAGCATGTAATTTCTTGCACAGCCTCCTCATGCTTCCCTTTTTTTCCCCTCTGGACACGCCACTTAACGTCTTTAGTTGCCTTATTTTTGTCTTAGAGACAGAAATATCTGTGCCACGTTTCCATGCCTACTCATATTTACAGAGGGATTTTTTGAAATCCCGAGCTGAAAAATCAAAGGAAAGGGTTGCTAATAATGCGACAGCAAAGCAACCACACCTCCAGCTTCCCTTGTTTTGCCCTGAGTCTTTTCTCCCAGGAGAACAGTTATTTAGAAAGGGAGGTCAATGAACTCTAAAGACAAACTAACTGAATAGTTCATATTTATTATGGTCTTTAATGGCATTCAGTGACATGAAATTGTAACCATGGAAACTAGTTTAACAAAGGTGTTATATGCGCTATTTCCAAGGTTCAGACAAGACTCTTGCCTCTACCAGTGAAGTTTTTTATAGATGGGAATGACTTTCAGTGTCTTCATGGATCAAACAACAGGTATTTGAAAATCCACAGTCCAGTAAGTAGGTGTTTGCCTGACTTCACTCAAATAGGGCATCCATTGTTCCCAGCTCCTTCCCTTTTAAGTAATCAGTATAAATTCAAGATACTTGTAGTTGAAGACTCTTCAGGAAACGCAAGAATTGAGTACAGCATGAAACTGGGCCTGCCAAATCAATTATTTTTATTGCTTTGCTGTAGGCTATTTTAGAACAGAGTACTTTCAAAACAGAGTTCATCTAACAAAAGTTAGATCTGAGAAAACAAAATATTCTTCCTCTGTACAGGTTTGATGATGAACAAACTGTTATTGCCAAAAGACATATCTCCGTGGAATGTGCTTCTGAATATAATCCAGAGTTTATAGGAGGCAATTTATTCTTCATAGAATATCAGCAGGCAGGTTATGCTGGCTGTTATAGTCTGTTACTATTCTATTCTTCATAATTATATTGAATAGCATGGAATGAGAGAGAGAGGAGGTGAAGAGATTTGCTTGGGTACTCTAAAACCAGTAGTGGCTGTGAGGTAGGCACGGCGGCAAGGTCATCTGTCGTACCAAGGTCAGAGCAGCCCTGCAAGAAGAGAAGTAGAGGTCTGCTACATCAACTTGTGTAGGTATGTTATGTCCCAGGACAGACTGCCTTGGGAAGGCCAGCCTGCTCAAGAGGTCCCTGACAAAGCAAATTTGAAAGTCTAGAAAGTAAGGCACTCAAGGAAAAATGGAAGGATGTGTAGTTTTTTAGCCAAAGACAGCATGGAGGACTGATGTAGAAATGGTCTTTGAATAGTTCAAGGTTAGGTATAAGCAGGAAAAGGCTACTTGGTTGGAGGGGGAGGTGTTGGTGAGAAGGGCAAAGAAGAATGGATTTAAATTATGCATGGTGACACTTTGGTTTGGCTTTAAGGGTGGGATTCATCTAAGCAAATATAGACATCTACCATGTAAATACTCCATCGAGGTTTCATCCATAACAGTGGAAAGAAAGAGTCACTACAGAGCACGGATCATCTCGCCCTAAAATAGACATCTAAAATAGTGCTTTCTTAACACCTCGTGCTTCTCATCCACAGAAAAGCAAACCTGTTTTTTGCATCCAGTGCTTCCAAACTGGTTCCTGTTCTCATAGCCTTAAAGTTTGCAAATGCACCGTGTATGTGGGACTGAGTGCCAGGGGCTGCTAATTTCACTTATACTCATTTGAGAAGGTAAAGAGCAGACCCAGGAGCAGGCTGAACTGATACAAGCAATTGGTGCTGCGACCATGGGACCATACTTAGCAGTTGTAAAACAACCTTGTGAGTGCCAATGACCATGTTAGAAATACTGCATGTTTATGCAGGATAGAAATGCCCCCATTTCCTGCTGTCATGTGCTTGAAATCTGCTCTGGGTTATGCTTCCTATGACTCCTTTCAGGAGGGTAAGGGGAAGAAAGAAAGAAGGAACATTACCTTAGTGAAGGACAGCCTTTCTCTTGCACTCCAAGTGGAAGGCACAGCACAGATGTCTGCGCAGCATTGTAGTTTTGGAGACACGGAGAAATAGTGTGTAATGACCAGGTTTTATATAATCAAAGAAAAATTATGGCTTAGGTTGTCAGAAGGTAATAAATTGTGTCCATCTTTTAAAATACTTTCCCTTCACCATATTGAGTTCTGTGCCAGAAATGCACTTTTTCCTTCTTACATAATCCTTTATTCCAATACCACCCATATGAAAGGCCGGCAGCAAAACTGCCTTCCTTGCAGTGAACTGACATACTCACACACATGCATATCTGCACCTTGTTTCTTTTCATTTGATAATCCCTGTAACAAAAAGGCCGGGATGCTCATAAGGGCTAATGGCAAACAGTAATTAGGATGCACACTGGTACATTATTATTATTGTCTTTAAAGCAAAAAAGCAAATTGCAACAGTTCCATCATAAGGAAAGAAAAAAATCTCTCCAGCTAGAGCAAATGGAGTTAACAGTACTTTGACCATCTCTGTTCTAAACCACAGAATTCAAAAGGTCTAAATGTTGGTTTTAATGATCTCTTGATGAAGTTTAATGAAGGATACTTTTACTGTCCAGAAAGTCCAATACCACAGCACATTTTACTTATAGAAACGCTCTGAATGTTGAGCTGTGGATAAGCCACTCTGAGACTCTGGCATGCTTCTGTATATTTTATCAGAAACAATAAATACCAACCAAAGGAGTAAAGAAGCAGCCATAGTCAGTACACAGAAATCAGGTCAGCATACTGGTACTTGTAAAAAATGGTGAACATATACAACACCACCAACACAGGCATTAAATCAATTCATAAGAAGATGTGGTGTTATCAGGAGGCCAAGCAGCTATAGATTTCTTCTAGTTTAATTGTATTTCTACCCCTCTGTAAGCTATTAGAGGTAAGTAAGTATGCCAATGTAAAGGCTTAAGGATGACTTACTCTAGCGCTTCTGTAACACTTTCCATCTTCAGAATGCCACCCGTCTGAGGCAGGTAGGTAAATATTAACCCTGCTCTACAGCTGACTTATTTATAAGCTGTTAGCAGGCAGGTTATGCTGGTGGGCTGCAGAGACTAATTTATAGCTCAGCCGTGGGGAGTCACTTGGTTTGTCTGCACCTGGGAGTAATTTCATACTGCCATTAGTCCTTCTGCAGGCTGTAGATGGAGAATTCATTGTCAGACAACTACCGCAGTAGGAGGATAACGGGTAGCCCTGCCAGCCTCCTCTTCTCTGGATTTCATGGCCAGCCCAGGGATGCCTGGCCAGTTTTTCCCCTGACATTTTAACAATTGCTAAGGACAGCCAGGGGCACTTTGTTTTACCTTTGGAAGAGCTTGGTCTTATTTGCTAGAGAGCAAATAAAAGGTCCTGACCTCATCTTCTCTAGTGTAAATCAGGAGAAATGATGCTGAAACCACTGGAGTTGCAGCATTAGGAGCAGAGGGGTTACAAGGGAATCAATTCCTTGTTATTTATTGATCATGCAGAGGATCCAATTCTTGCTGTGTTACAACGAGTAAACCTGAGAAGAAAGGACATTTCATTAAAGAAATAAATGTTTGGTGGCAATTGTTCTAGAGACTAAGGGACTGCATTACGAGTGATTTATGGCAACTTTTAACATCTTCCCTAGCAGGCTAACAGCACAGTCACACACAACATCTATCCTTTCTGAATTCACTATAAACAGTTAAAAAGCAGATCTTTAAAAGTAAATAGGTGATACATTCTGGACACTGGCTTATCAGCATAACTGTTTTTGCTGTCTTGAAAACAGGATGATCATGGACAGGTACATGAGGGCTGTAGGGTAGATGCCACCCAGCACAGCCACACGTGAGGTATTGCCATGGGCAGCCTGACTATGTGAAGAGGGAAGCAACCAGCAGAACATGACAGGACACAGCTCTGCTCCCAGTGAGGAAAAATCAGCACAGGGATTTGGTATGCAGGCTAAAGCACACACATAACGAAGTAATAAAAGTGATTTGGGTAAGTCTGTTTAGCCTGTATCTACAGAGATGTTAATAGTGCTTTATGCCACTGTGCATTAATGGGACAACTGGTGAATACACATTTTCATTCTCTTTCTGCTATCTAATTTGTCAGTGAGTCACTTTTGCTCAGTGCACAGGCCAGTCTTTGATGGCATCATTAGACAGTGTGATTGCATCATAAATCACATTGCTGTTAAAGCAAATACCCAGATCTGTAAAGCAAACAGAGATGTGCCCTGTGAATACCTGTATGTCTCTGATTCCCTGTCTTCCCTGTCTTCTGTCCCATTCTTCTCTGATGCACTTTAGAGGAATCATTCATTTTTGCTACAATGGCTACCTAAACTTCTTGCTTGCTCCTTTTAACTTTGTGAATTATTTATGTTCAAAATGAATCATAAGTCATGACGAGGTGGAGAAGAAAATAGCTAACTGCATTAGAGCAAGTCCTTCCAACTTTCAAGTCTCCCATCTGAAAAACTCATGTGCCTAGAGTCAGGTCAGGGGCATGGCACGTCCAGAAACCCAGCAATGACGGATGTAATCTGGGATCAAGAAACATCAGGTAAAGTGCTCAGGAACAGAAAAGCAGATCAAAGCTAAGGTGTTCAGAGCCAGAAACAGCGAAAAGCAGGAGACCCAAACAATGACCAGGAGCAAGAATTTGGAGCACAACAGCAGCCAAGAGCTGGGTTAAGCAAAGGCAGGGCATCCCACCAGCCCTCCAAAGGCAGTCGAGGTAGTCAGAGACCTCTGTGGGAGCAGTGCAGCAATGGCAGTGCACCTCTTAAGCTGCACTGTGGTAAGCTGGAAGGGTTCAGGAGTGCTGAAAATTCATCAGGGTTCCTGTGAAATGCATGATGCCACATGCTGGGCATGCTGCTGGGATGTGGTCTTAGGTGTTGATTTGTGCCTGCAGCACATCAGAATGGGCTTGCTGAAGTTTGCACAAAGAGGTGTACTCATGCTTGCATTTGGAAAGTCTGTAGTAAAGTCACATGCTGCCTACGTCCTCTCACGGTCATGAACAACTGTGTGTGAATCATATTACCATTCATATACTACGTAGTTCATCACAGAGGCCCAGCTTTCATTAACACCACCTCCAATTATTATTCAAACACATGCTTTCTCTGTCCATCATTAATTTTTTACATTTCTCAATATGCAGAAGTTAATTTGATTACAACTTTGACCTTTAAGACAAGGCATCACTTGTTTTTTAAATGCCATTTTCCATATAATGTACACATTAATGTAATCTTATTAGACACAATTACTATTTATTAATGACATGAAGCATAAATATCTGTGCACAGAGACTATAACCAGATGTACTGCTGAATTAAAATACCAGTCATGTTAGCACTAATCACTCAGGGCTTTGGGCACAAGCAATGCTCACCTAACAGAGTCAGAGCCAGGAATGGATTCTCTGTGAGAACAACAGTGGTACTTGGTTTATCTTGCCACCATCTTTCAAAAGGAGCTCAGAGAAAAGAAAATTAAAGAAATGCAGTGAAATAGATGACAAGAATATACTCTTACTCAAAAACATCATGAGTGGAATATTCTGATACAATGGGTCAGGGAAAACAGCAAATCCTCAAAGTCATAATGGGGTCCAGAAGCCAAGCTGCCAACGGGGAAAATTAACTTAGAGAATGAAGTGTGAAACCTTGCAAATGAAAGAAGCCTGGAGTACTGGAACAGGCCATGTCAAAACAAATGCCTTTCAGCCATGACATTTGGATTTCACCCGCACAGCACCTTAAGGTGCAAGCAGTTGCAGAAAGTCTTGCTCAATCGACACATTTTTTTAAAAATTCTGTCTCCCATAACTACCTAACAAAGTGAAGACTTTATTTTAGAGACCAATATTTGTTGAACACTCAAGGCACTCCCTGGGCAGCTAGCTTCAAGAGTGGGAAAGAACAAAAGAAAGCTTGACAGCATGACTGAGCATGGTAGGACTAGGGCAGTGATCATCCACCTGTACCTGACACAGGTGAGGCTGCATCTTGAATACCATGTTCAGTTTTAGGCTCCTCACTACAAGAAAGACATTTGGGTGCTGGAGCGTGTCCAAAGAAGGGCAGTGAAGTTCATTAAGGATCTGGAGCACAAGTCTTCTGAGGAGTGGGTGCAGGAATTGGGGTTGTTTAGCCTACAGAAAAGGAGGTTCAGGAAGACCTTATCGCTTTCTGCAGCTACCTGAAAGGAGGTTGTAGTGAGGTGAGGGCCATCCTTTTCTCTCAAGTAACAAGTGACAGAACAAGAATGAACAGCTTTATGTTGTGCCAGGGGAGGTTAAATTGTCTATTAGGAAAAATTTCTTCCCAGAAAGGGTTGTCAAGCACTGGAACAGGCTGCCCAGGGAAGTGGCGGAGTCACCATTCCCAGAGGTATTTAAAAGATGTGTAGACGTGGTACTGAGGTATAGTGGTGAACATGGGGCAGTGTTAAATTAATGTTTGGACTTGACAATCTTAATGGTCTTTTCCAATCTAAACGCTTTTATGATTCTATGGAAACTGGAGTTAGTCAGAGCAGCTCTAAATGCCTCTTTAGACCAGCCTAAACACATGGTGACATTGCTGCTTTATCTGAAGAAGCACTTACACAGACAGCCATGCCACCAAAATGGAGTAGCTCTCATCAAGCAGCCACAACAGGAAAGCACCTTCTCAGGTCTGCCCCAGCTATCTGCTCCATGAGCATGCCCATAGCTCATGGACACATGTCCACGACTGCAGCATTCTGCCTCCAAAGTGCCACATCACAGAAGTGACCTTGCAGTGGTGATGGTGACTGCTGCCCTCAGCCCTTGGCTTGCCCTCTGTCAGAGGTTTTGCCCTCCTGCTCACCCAGAAGAAGGCTTAGCCATTTCGGCTCAGTGTGGTTAACTGGTATGCACTACAGTGCAGTGGGGTGAGTCAGTTTGTAGTCCTTATGGAAAGCTGGACTGCTGTATGGTACTTTCCATCAGTAATGTTCTTCATGTGATCTATTTTTTCAGCATATATATATATATTCTATACTTTCTCTGAAGTAACTCAAACCCCTACATTTCTGTTGTCTGTAGAAACTTAAAAATCCTACAGTAATGTGGAAAGTTACACCCCTCAAATTAAAAACAGAGGACCTGATACATCCTCCTTTCCTTATGCTTTATCCAGATTGATGGCTCCGTACTTTGAACTGATGAATAAAGATCAGTTTCTTAAAATCGTTGCAGCAAAGGTTGATTTCATTTTTTTCTGAAGTTGCACTCCACACTTTGCAGCAAGCAGCATAAGGAAATATCCAGCACCCTCTGTTCCTGTGCTAAGCTCCAAGTCTAGCAGGATTAGTATTGCCTGTAGCAAGTTTTTGCTGAATTGCTGACATATTCCACTGCTTCCTAAATAACCACAACTATAAACATGGTGAACAAAACCAGACAGCAAACCAAAATACAGCAGCTGTAGGAAATAAAGGCAAGAAAATGAAGATGGTCAAAGCGAAAGAACATTTTTTACCTTTTAAACCCTAACATTCAAGACAGTCTTACAGGTAGATGAAATATGCTCATATCACTGAGGAACTCAGAGTAGTAGTTTGAAAATGTTTTATGTGCATTGTCAAGAGTAATTGGTTTTATGTGAATGTGGGATTGGAAGATATTAGGAGGCAGCTAAGCGTAATGATTATTTGCTAAGCAATAGCAGATGACACATGCTTGGAAATTCGCACTTAATGTTTTCTGTTGAAACAGTCAACCTGTAGTCCTGAACACTGAGGATTCGGATACTTCAAATATATTACAGAAATTTATTAACTCTTTGATGTTTTGCATTCCATGAACTCTCTGAATATTACTGTTAGAGGCATGCAACTGTGATTTTAAGCAGTTTTTTTTAGCCAGAAATATATGAATGTCATTCGTTCTCATGGGTTTCTCACTATCTTTTATATGTAACAGAAGAAAGATATCAATAGAGACAACTTGATAGCCATGAAGATATGAAAGACAGTGCAGTTATCAGCTGAATCACACATAATTTGTTGAAATTAATTGGAATATGTTCAAAAAGCAATTCTATTCCTGTCACTATGGTAAAAGACTTTCCAATCATGCAGTTACACTGGGGCTGTTCTCATGGCAATCATCAGGAGTTGCATGCACAGAAAAAGGCTTTTGTTTTTGTTTTTGAAGAACTGGATCATTCAGTGTGTGTGCTTCGGGAGGGGTTTGTTTTTCTTACCACTGCTTTCTGCTTCACTGTGCTCTGCACATGGAGGAAAACAGATTAGCCACCGTTGTTTTCTTTTTGCACTTTGTGGGTGGGAGGAGAGTAAATCTCTCTGACCCATTCCACCCACGGCACTTCAGTTAGCATTGGGCAGCACCATTATCAATCTCACTAGCTGAATTCAGGGAACTCAAAATTGTCACAGGCATGAAACATTCCAGCTGTAGGTGGAAAATAAGAGTTGTCTTCTGTCTTAACCCAGGATGGGCTGATGCCTCTAGGTGTTACAATGGGGATCTCATAGGGATGGGATATGAGTCTCTATTTCAGAAATGGAGATAAGTAAGCAACATTTTGGAGGATGAGATTTGTCATGGGCCATCCACTCTCACATTACGGTAGCTAGTGCAAAGCTTATGGAATTATATTTTATATGCAGTGTAAAGGGGCATTCCCAGGTAGTATCTACAAATTCCTAGTCAAACTCTGAAAAAAAATACTAAAGCAAACCAAAAAGGCCTGCAAAACTCTGGGTATAGTGCACAGTCACCTCTGGATAGCCCAGGTTAAAGATCTGTTCTGCTCAAAATGGCTTTTAGGCTAAGCCTCATTTCATTTTCTGGTGAATGTGGTTCTCTTTAGCTGTCCCATGTGGACCACAGCCATGGAGCTGTGGGACACTCCACAGGCATGGACTGCAATCAACTAAGCAAAAGAAACGAGAGATCTGCAGGTGGTGGTCCTCTCCAGAAACAACTACCAGTATGGCTATATTAGCTTTTGTGAGAAACTGCTGCTTGCATGGACTTGCTGCAAACTTATTCACAGTATCACGCATCGTAATTGTGTTTTCAGTAAAGAAGGAAATGTCATGTGTGGCTGAGGTAGAGCACAGAGGCATAAGGCATCAGTCTTCATGTTCCCACCCCCTAAGTGATCCTACAAATAGATTGTGAGGATTGAGGTGCCATGGGAAATGCTCATCTTAGGGAAGGGATGAGATGTTGCATATACACATCATACCCCAAAAGTGAGTTTCTCTGTGTTAAGAAAACAATGTGACCCTGAATCATTAAGTGCTTTACATGTCCTGGAGGAAACGAAAAAAAATCTCAAGAATTCATCCTAAATATTGCCTGAAGCAAATGCATTCCAGTTTCCATTAGGAGCAACTACATTTCTGGCATAATTAGGCAAGCTCATATTCCCCAGGGAAAATATGATGAAACACAAAATGCAAGAAAAAAAATGAAATAGCCCCATGATTAAATCTCCACCAGCTACCTCCACACCAAATCTTTCATATATTCACCACCTTGAAAGTATTTCTTACACCTTAGGGGATTCTTTCATATACTTTTGGATTAATGAGAATCTCTTCCAGTAACATTCATCACTTAGTAATGATTTGTCCTTAATATATCAGCTCGCAATAGCACTTTTCAGTGGGAGAAGCATTTCCAGACCACAGCTATTGCCTGGCTAACCTGTGGTCAAGATTGTGCAGAATACCTTAATTTAACAACACAAGGCTCAATCCTTGCCCTTCAGTGGAAAAATGAACACAGAAGGAATAAAATCATGTTCATGCTTTGCATTTTTATTGTGCTTCACACGCTCAAAATGCTGTATGGGATTTAGCTCATTAGTCCTTTCACCAGTATGAGAAATAGCAATATTATTTCCTCCAGTGCTAGAGGGACGCAGACGTGTTTTCAGAAGGCTAGCTTTCATAAGCTCCAGTGTAAGCTGTGTACATTTATCACCTTATAAAAGCATGGCTGAAGTGAGTTGGCCTGGCTACTCAGCCATTTACTAGTAAAGCCAGAAGGCTACTAGACCAGCACTTGAAAAATCTGCCAGGTCCTCTGCTCATACCACTTTCCCACATGCCACCAACCAAGTAATGGTGTTCAATCTCTGCAGAATCCAAAATTTAATTGAAAAGTGATGTTTTTGATACTGCATACCTGAGCTGAGTGTAATTTTGAACACTGATACATTCCAAAGTGTTGCCATTGCTTCTCTGGCTGTGCAGAGCTTCCCCATGGTCTGAGACATCTACCTTTGGTTAGAGCAGAAGGCAGGATGACATGTACCTTGGAGGAAGGAAGCTCTTTAAATGTTTCCACTTTTCATTTACCAGAAGAAGACAAAATAACTGAGGGACCCTGCTCAGTGTCTGGGCAGATGTGTGGAAGTAATCCTGTGACTACGGGACTGGAGGCAGCTTTGCACTTGGGTTTTGTCCTCAGCACAAGGCTTCCTGTTCATCTTTGTCCTGTATGTATTACAGACCAAAGTGGAATGGGTGGAAAGCAGAACAGAAAAGCAAAAGAAACTGACAGCAGTTTCCTGAAGTACTTTTTTATGGCTTGATAATAAAAGACATACTTGTGGGAAAGACAGGTGAGAAATCTGAAGGCAGAAAATGTCAAGATAAAAAGATGATATAGAAAGACAGAAAAGATATCAAGTAAGAAAGAACAAATCTTAAGAATGATTAATTTTCAATGACTGAAGACAAAACAGAATGAAGCTTTGGAGACAATGAAGATAGAAACAAAAAAGGAAGACTATGTAAGTAGTTGTTGAAATGTTTGAGTGAGAATGTATTTGCAATATAGATCAGAATGCTATAAACAGCATACCAGCACATAGTCTTGTCAACAGCAGTGACCTACCTAGCCTGGGAAATACAATCACATCAGCATTACTTCAGTTCAGGTAAATAGCTTCAATACAGTTATGATGAACATTCTTGTGCTGGACAACGAGAAACGCATATTTGACAAGATTTGACAAGATGTGATAGAAAACCATCTCCATTCCACAAAAATGGTTTTTAATGTGTTTTCCTTGCAACCCCAGAGAACATTAGGGTAGAATCAGAAAAATTAGGGTAGAATCAAACCATAGAATCATAGAATATCCTGAGTTGGAAGGGACCCACAAGGATCACCAAGTCCTACTCCTGGCCCTACACAGGACAACCCCAAAAGTCACACTATGTATCTGAGAGCATTGTCCAAAAATTTCTTGAACTCTGGCAGTCTTGGTGTAATGACCACTTCCCTAGGGTAGACACCACATGCATGAGAATGCCCTGCCATTTCATTGTTTGGTTTCCAGTAATAGGTAAAATTCTTCCAATTTATGGTGTGGTAGTTCCATTTCCTAATTTTTCTTAAGCCTCCCATTTCTTCTCAGGCTCTTATTCTTTTTTTGCTATTACTCTTGCCATTTAGGGTCAAAACTGCAATCAATTATTCAAGCAAAGTACTCACAAGTTTGAATATGGAACAACTGAATAGGAAGTATGTAATCAAGTTCCTAATTCATCTTGTATCCTTTTTCTTTTTTTCTCCATGATCTTGATCACTGTCTTTTTTTACAGTTGATATTTCATAACTTCTTTGTAGGATGTGCTGGCACATTTAATCTCTTCTATGATTTCCTTTTTTCCTTTATTCCTCCATGCTCTTCTTCCATTTTAACTACTTCATGTTGCTTAGCAACACCCAGAATGACACCAACAAGGTACAGTCCCACGGCTTCTAACAAGTATCACCTTAGAGGAACAAAAATATAATTTAACTTTGCACTCTCAGTGAATTCACTTCCCCAGAATGGCACTGATCTCTAATTTATGTCTCATTAATCTGATGTTTTCTATGAGAGCTAAGAACAAGTCAAACACAGAGAAATACACATTCATACGATATGTCCACCTTCCAGTTTTCCTTTGTTTTGCTCTGAGATTGTTAACCTGTTGAGATAATAAGAAACCTAAAATAAGAAACAAGGTTTTAGATGCCGGCTTCCCCAATATGCAGATCAGAGACAGTGATTGAAATATAAATGCTCAAGCTGCTACACTCAATTATGAATCCAAATTCTATAAAAAGTTGGAAGATGTTTGGATTGTGAGACTGAAGCCTGGTCACAAATCAAATTAAACATCACCCAGACATTTAAAATAAACATCTTTAATATCCCAGATTTTATACCAGCCTGCTTTCTCCATTGGCAGAAGAGAAAGAAACAAAACAAATGGGCTAAGCTGCTTTTTTATTATTATTCTTATTATTTACAATTGTATTGAACAACTTATTTAACCAGAACTATTATGAAAATGGGACAAGAAATATAGTACCTTATTTGACACAAGCTATTATCACTTCCAAATCACGGAAGAGAATTTTTTTCCCACACAAAATCACAACATGAAACGCTCAAATGCATTTCTGATCTTCATTGAAATATTCTACTTCTGAGAGGGAAAACGGAAACTAAATTTTTTTATTAAAAAATATTCTTTTAAAAATCAGTTACTGATTAAAAAGATATTTATGTTTTGAAATCTGAATACATATGGGACTTGATATATACACGTTTCCCAGAATCATTACAAATGATTACAAAGTCAAGGCCACTCCTTGAAGTACACTGGGAAAAAAATTACATTTATTCAGTAAAATTCCTTGAAAAATAAGTGGCATTTTCACATTAGCTTCAGAAGCTAATTTCCAAACTGGCAAGGCCCTACACTGGACTGAGAAATCCTGGCTTTGGATTTATAAACTATGTTTATAAAAACCAGAGAGAAATGCAAGCCTCATACCTAATTGTACATCTAGATATATATCTTCAAAATAAATGTTTTGATCTCCAGTCATAAAAAGCTTCAATTAACTATTTGATTTCACTAGGCTTTTGTTCGGTGCCTGGGATCACGTAATGTCAGCCCTGGAGATACTTTTATTCAGCAAGCAGATGTCATGATGAATAATACTTATTCAGCCAACTACAGCTTTTAATTAGTATTTTTTAGGGTCTGGATCAGCAGTATTGAGTAATATTCACTGCACAAATAGTCCTGCTGTTGCAGCCGCATTAATCATCAAAAGCACTGGTGAACTAAGCCCTTAATAAGTAACAAATCTTACATTTAACCAAGTATGGTAATTTCATCCCAAATATCCACACACCTTCTGACACACAAAAAATGCTCAATTACTGATAACCTATTGAACAACAGTGTGCTTACATAATACATAACTATAGTTATACTGTACTATATTTTAATTAGTGGAATCAATGTGGCACCAAGTAACAGCAAAACTGTGTCCATGCTAAAACTATATATTCCTCTGTATACTTTTGCTTCTAACACATCTATGAAACATAACTAAGAAAATAGGTGAGGGAAAGAGATTAAATTCTGAGGTCTGAATATACAGAAAGAAATTGTACCAGTCTAACAGTAGCAGACAAGCTTAGTCCCTTCTAACACTGAATCTCTCTCTGGAGAGAGTTCCTGGTTCCTAGAATGAAAAAAAAAATAAAAAAAAAAATCTGTAATATAGTTGAATTATATAAAAAGAAATCCAAGAAACTACCTCTGTTTCTAGGTATCTCTTGCTTTTCCACAAATGCTTGTACATATACAAAATCAGGATAACTTACCAGGAAACATGACCCAACATATAGTGAAGGAAAACCAGTATTACTTGCCTGGCATAACTTGTTTCTCACCATCCTTTTTGTTCCTTTTTTTTTTTTTGCCTTTCTGTTCTACACAGTAAGTCCTCATGTATAGATAAATATATACATATATATGCCCTGCCTGAGTACATAAAGAATTATATATGGTGACTCACCTGCTCTCCTGCTGATCCTGCTACCAGCTGGTCTTAAAAATAAATTCGATTTAATAAAAATGGCTTATGATCAACTCCAGCAAAGAGACAATACAGCTCTACTGTCAGAGAAAAAGAAAATAAATAGACATTTCAGTGTCAAAATTTGGAATTAAAACTAGCTGGTGTGCAGATGTAGTTTTACATTGCCCTGGGCTTGCCTCTTCCGGATTAGATTAAGATGACACCCCCTTGGATGTGGGCAAAAGTTATTTAGAATTAGAGGTTACTTAGAGTCACAGAAGCACTCACAGCTACGGGAGCAGAGTTGTTGATGTTAGATGTAACAGCGACTGAAAGCTCCCAATCTGCATAGAGCATTTCCACTGTCCTTTACAGGAGAAGCTCTGCTGCCACCTCACTGAAACCTGAGGGTTCAGGGAGTTAGATCCAGGCTAAAACCTGTCCATCAGGTAATCTCTGTGCCCTCTGCTACGCCTTAAACTCCTCTTTAAGGCAGAGAAATACAGACTGGCCTCTCTCTGTGATAGGAACATGCTTAAACCCCATGGTTACCCATGGTGATTTACAGAAACACCTTCCCTAACTTACAAGTGCTCTTTGTATGTTGTGTCCAAAATAAGTATACCCTGAAAATGTTGCAGTTTTTTGTATTCTGGACAAGATTTGCCATTGGAATTTGTTTGTTTGTTTGTTTGTTAGTTCAATGCCACTCCTGTGTTTTACACATTTCATGTTTTAGCAGATTTTTAATGGTAGCTCCACTTAAAAGTGTATTTATAGAATAACTGTGAGCAAATTCCTCTTTTCTGTCATTTTTTAAGTGAAGCAGAAAAATATTCTGAGTATGGCAATACCTATTCACAAAGTTTGTATTCAAGCTGATACTGATGGAAGTTAGAAAAACACAAACCATTTTGCACCAATTTTGGTGTACCGCCTGGTAGGTGTCTGCAAGACCTGCAAATAGTAAGTCTTAAATAGCTGAAGCTGCCTATTTCAGACAGTTAACACCATTCCCTTACTATGTTGATGTGATTCAGAAAAAACCCCAATAATAGTGGATCATTGATGAAACAAGCATAAGCAAAAAGAGATTCCAACTTTGAGTTTAAGCACAGGCTGTCTGCATCAAAGTGAGAACTACAAAGCCTAAAAAACTTCCAAAAAAATTGTTAACTGTCTGCCTAAATGCATCCCATTCAAAAGAAGAAATTATTTCCTAGCATGGCAACTCTTCTAAGGTCTATTCCATATATAGAACATTTTCAGGAGGGTGTTAGCATCATCTTCATGTTTTCTTGATAGCCTTGCCTTTCAGTACGGAAGAAGCTTTTCTGTCACACTGGATGTGAAAGACAAAGAATTTCTCTCTAGCATGTTATAAGTCTGTGCACAAGAGTTTGTACAAGAGGAAAATGACGCTATTTTTTTGCATCAAAGAAAGAAAAGAGGGAGTCTAAACTAAATACACAGGGAAAGGTGTCCTTTGGATCAACAGGTCAAGTGAACATTTCTCACAGTGACTGGATCCTCTATTTTCTGAAAACAACACAACTGCAAGGTTTACTCAAGTGATGACTCCATCAAGATCAATAGGAGAACCAGCAGATGTAGAGGCAGCTCAGTAACACGGAGCACTTTAAAACCTTGATTAATTTCTGCCTCTTGTCAATCTTGCTGTCTCAGTTTCTTTGCAGATAGCATACACATAGAGCATGTCTTTATTTTATTTTTTCTCAATTAAAAATATAGGAATCCTAAGAATTTAATCCTTCCACATTTTTTTGTCCAGTCATTTCTACATTACGAATACACCAAATTAGCCGCAAGTGAATTCATGTGTTCCCGGCAAAGTAAATACATTGATGTTGGCAGAGGAAGGAGAATTCCTATTGCAACTATTTGTCACTTAGCTCCTATGTTTTTTTAAAAAACTAGCTGGACTAATCATATCTAAGGCAAATGAAACAACCTCTTGTAAGGCTAAACAGTTAGAAGTGTACGACAATCCATGTTTCAGGCTACACAACTGCCTGCTCGAACAAGAGAGAAGAAATCTTTCTTCTTTACATCCTTGCACAGCAGCAGCTGGAACCTAGATCTGGACTGACAGCTCCTGCCTTCTCACCCCACAGACTTTCTGTGAGCAACCATCTGCAGACTGGCACATCAAAAACAAGTACAGTATTACCATGTCTCCAACAAATACACTGCACCAAAGTTGCTTTTGAGGAATTAACTTTGTGGAAATCAGACTTGCCCCAACACTGCTTTTAGCACATCTCAAAGGGTGGGCCTTGCCTCCCCAGGGCTGAAGTCACCCTATCTCAAACCAAGGAGAAAGCTGTAGTCTGTGGAGCTGTGCAGATTACATTGCCTCGGAGGATGGATCTCTGGCATAGCTGTGCTCTCCCCCCCACTCCACTCCACCCTGGTGTAGACATACAGACCCACGTCTACTGTATGGACAGGACAAACAGCATTCAGAAAGGGTTTGGGATCCCCCTTTTGCCACCAACAACCCTGGTAACACCGTCTCATGGGGAAAGAGGAGCACATGGCAGGTTCACAGACAGGAAGGCCAGCCAAAGCCTCCGTTCCACCCTGGAGGAAACAGACCAACAAAAGGCTAGAGTGGCTCCAGAAAGAAAACCTCTGTATTAAAAGCCAAATAACGCGGAGCTACAATAATAAATACACACTATCTCAACCAGGAAGTACAGTGTAAAAGGTTCATTAAAGTTCAGCTTCAGCAATAACAATATATATCGCTTCAGTTCTCCATCCTGCCAAAGAGAAATGTCCCTTTCTGTCCATAAAGTAAAAACTCGCTCAAACTGCATCCTATATGAAAACTCTACCCCAAGGGCAAATGCGGCCGAAGAGGAGGGTCTTGGATTTCCTCCGCTGATTGGGGGGGGGGGGGGGGGTTTTTTTTCTTTTTTTTTTTTTTTTTTCTAAA
>VXBA01003365.1:675304-715724 GCA_013399895.1 Serilophus lunatus
GTGACGGCGGCGGCCCCCCCCTCCCCCGCCTCCCCCGCCCCCGGCCCGGCAGCGCCCCGGCGGGAGGAGCCGTGCGCCCGGCCAGCCCCGCTGCCGCGCCTGGAGGTGCCGGCCCGGGGCAGCTGCGCTCCCTCTGGGCAAACAGCGCTCCGTCCCCCGGGGCGCTGGCCGGGAGCGGCCACCCCTCTGCCCTCGGGTGGGGACCCCTCTGCCCCGCCGACACCGCGCCGGTCCCCCTCGCCCATCTCCGGGGGGACAGCCGGAGCCCCTCAGCTCCGCCGCCGCCTCGGCCGTGGGGGCTGCCGTGGCCGCTCTCACTCCTTGTTGGGCAGGGACGAAGGAAGAGTCTGGCTGCGCCCTCGGGCCGGGGCGGAGGGCGCGGATGCTGGAAATGCATCTAGGAAGCGACTGCACACGCCTTCACTTTGACTTTATAGGAAGGGAACGGGACGGGGGAGACGCGGAGGAAGGGAGTTTAAACTCGGTGACTGAGACCTTCCAGCGGTGCCCTCCAAGTCCGGACTCGGCCCCAGGATCTGCTCCCGCAGTCGGGTGTCCAAACCTGACCTTGGGCACCTGGCAACCCATCCGTCCGACGCTCGCTCTCGGTCCTGGTACCAAAGATTTAAAGGAGAAGGCTTGCAAAGGAGCACAAATCTCTCAAGCGCAGAAGCCGTGATACCTGGCAGCGTTTTTTGAAACGCTGCTATATAAGCATGATAGTTTATAATCAGACTAGATACTTCAGTTTGTTTTGTGACCCTGTGCTGGTCGTAGTGTTACTCTTGACACAGTTTGGGGCTTGTCGTGTTGCAGTTTGATACTTGGGAGCCCCGGGGAGGGACAGAACTGATGACACAAATGATGAACGTTTCCTGGTCTGTACCTTGAGCAGTGCATAGGATAGAGTTACATTTTCCTGGCAAGCATCCAGAACTCAGTCTTTCTTCTTTGTCTTTGCAGCCTTTTTTCGACAAATACAGATGCAAAAGGGAGACACTAGTATTTCCTAAGTATATGTGGGATAATTTATATAATGATAGAACTGAAGTCCATAAGGCACTTCTTTGAGATTGGCATTGGTCCCATGTCAGACATTTTCCCACATCAAAGTGACACATGTACACATTCTCATTTAGAGAATAAGTTACTGTAATATCACTCTCTTTCAGGTGAATGAGGGTAGAGAGTAAATTTTAGATTTTATATAATTCAACATGAATGAAGGTAGTGAATCAGTTTTCTTTCAAAACCTGTGCTTAAATATATCATGATAAAACCCAGAATCGTTTGTCTTCTATTCAAAAGATATCTGAGCACCAAAAGGTGTTTGTGCTTGGTCCCACATTACTCCAAAGGGTATTGGCTACCTATAGTTTGGCTACATTTTTAGTTTTGCTTACTACAGAGAAACACGCCTGATGAAAGGTTCAAAGCAAGCTGTCTGCTTCCAGTTCTGGGCTTGTGCTCAAATGTTGCAATACAGTTAATACATTTTTCAGTGCTATTTCAATGTCTCTTATTTAAGAGTTCTCTGATATATTTTATCGCCTGTTGAATGTGTCTCTACATGCATCTCCTCATGTCGTTTGTCATATCCACACTCACACACATCTATGGGGCTGTAGTATGTGTACAGATCCCAAACCAGAGCAAGAGAGGGCTAGTGTGCAGCAAATAATGCCAAAACTGTGTGACCACCCATGTGCACAAATTACATTGCATTGGGATTTTTGGCACAAAGGACTGGAAATGAAACTAAACCTCATAGATAAGATTTAGCTCCCGAACACCGTTGCAGTATGTGGGTGGCAAATGTTCTCAGGCAGAGCTTCAGTTCTTTCGGTATCCACTCCCAGCAGTCAGATTAATGCAGTCAGGGGTATTTGCAAAGAAATTGGAGGGGGGAAGAGTTGAGCCAAGTTTCTTTTTCTGCAAGGAAAGGCAGCCTGCCATGGGAAGGTTAAATGCATTTAGCGTCATTTAGACCTCCATAGCAAAGAGCTAAAAGACAGCAGTTTTTTTCACATTGCAGATGCATGGGTGCCTCATATCTATTCCTCTTCATCAAGGAATGATTGGGCAAGTGTGTGGAAGAAGCAGAAGGTATGTTAGCTCACTGGTTGATAGGCACTATCCAGCAGGGCCTTTTACAGATACTTTATTTCTAGGTCTACGAGATATAATTAATCTCTGCATGGATTCAGTCATTCAAAGAGGTTGCAGCACACTTGGAAACTCTTTGTAAGCAGTATTAATATGTAGCTACATTCGGTGGTTTTCAGCCATAAATCTCAGAGAAAAAGGTAGTTCTATGGCTAGGGAGGCTGAAGCATAAAGGCATTGGGGGCCAGACAAAGGTGACCTACATGTCACAGGCAGATCAGATTGTAGATTTTGCAGGTTTGGTTCTATAGCTATAACTAGAACTATAATATGAACCATAGGTCACAGTATCATTTGACAGTATGGTAGAGGAGGTGTGAAGTGGGCTATAATGATAAAATTTTAGAAGGGAATAATGAGGAAACAAGACAGTAGGAGTTTCATGAAACAGACTGCAGAGCTGTTGGGAGTGTAAAGACTAATGGTGAAGGACAATCAGAATCTTTGGAGTTGTTTTAGTGACACTTTAAGTATTTTTCTTAAAGTATTGCTTTTGAAATACTCCAAGTAAGATGAAATTGAGAATAAATATTTCTGCCCAAATGCCATTCAAATTTCTTCTCATGAGGGTGCTGTTTTAGATCCTGAAGTCTCATTGCAGCTAGTCAAAATTGACTGTAAGCTGGTACAGATAAAAAAAAAATAAATCCATAAGTGCGTTCAATTCAAACGTTTGTGATCCTCAGGCAGCATTTCTCAGCAAACTTATGTTGGTCTGCACTGAGGGAAGGGAATAACTGTGGAACTTTTTCTTGACAGAGGATATGCTTTTGAGGTTGTCATTTCTGAGATGGGTTGCATGTGGGAGAGGAGACAGGAAAATAGCAGAGTACAGGGTTGCATACCCAGCCATAACATCACAGAGCTATTTTTCTGTGGAAAGACACCTACTGTCAATTACAGGAGAAAAGATGTTAGGAGAAAGTAAGCATAGTGATGCTTTACCAAGTTCTGTAAAAGTGACAGGTGAATAAGGAGAATTTCACAGTCAACGGCTTAAGAGAGAGGCAAGGTCAGGAGAAAGGAGCTGGTACTTGAGTCCTCTCAGAAAAGAGCAGTTTCATTTCTGTGAAAGGAGTAGGATCACATCATCCTGGGGATTGTTCTGAGAGGTATACTTATTCCCATCTGAGGAAAAATCTTTCTGTGATACAATTTAGAAGGCTTGGTGGGCTGATGGTTTCACAGGTAATGTGGGGAGGAGAGTCTCAGAGTAATGCAAGGAAGTGAACTGTCATATAACATCTGTGGAATGTGTCCTTTGAAGAGTCATCAATAATCATTGGTTTGCTAGTTGATGAAGGAGCAAAAAAATGTTTCCTACTGCCCAACAACATGTAGCCTTGACTGTAAGCACAGTGTTCAGAACTTACACACTCCTTCTTCTGACTTGGTATTCTTACGGATTTGTCAGAAATTATTTGTGATGAAACAGTTAAAGGCTACCGAAGCTTCTGAAACAGATAACAGAAGCTAGTCAGACTAAGCAGCTTGCTACTGCTGCATCATGTCAGAACAATTTATCTACAGAAAACAGAGATCACACATCGCACACAAGAAGCCAAGGTCTGGTACCACTCTTTACATGAGTATCAGAAGCCCAGACAAAGGGAACAGCCAGCTGGCAAGCAGGCTGAGCACAGGGGCATAATCTCTTCAGAGAAGTCAACATACCTCTCTCTGCAAAGACATTAAGCTCATCATTTGACAGGCATTTCTATCAGCAGCAGATACTGCCTCTGCACCACCCTCTCAGTTACACAAAACAGGTGTCCCTGAAGCCATAAAATAAAAAGCATCCAAGAGCTGGGGCAGATGATGGGGATTTTAAAATAACTTTGATAATCATGTCCTTTTTAATTAAAAAACTGTAAACATTTTTAGCCCAACCTTAACCAGCCCAACTTTCTCACCAAATGATCCAGATCACCACTCACTCTTGCAAAAGAGAGCTATACCTGCGTAGCTGAGGGAAGGGAGTGAGGCAAGGCGGCAGGGAAGGTCAGGGCACTTGAACAGTGGTGGCCAGGTTAGGGCTGTTTAGCCACTGCATGTCAAGATGGACTCTGGTGGGTCTCCCACAATCTGCAGGTCACACAGACAATGGAAGTGTGGACCAAAGGAAAGCAATTGCCACCTGGAATCCTAAAAGGAGTACTGAAGGAGACTTACTCATGGGAATTGCTACAAAGTGTAATCCATCTGTAAATATGATTGCCAGAAATCAGGAAAACATTGTTCGTGGCATCAGGTGGTATCAGTAAGACAGAGGGCCTGCTGGATGAGGGCTCTCAGAGATCTGAGAGTTACTCATCTTTGGAGTTCCATTAGACTGTGTGATCTACTAGCACAGACTAAAAAGACTGCTTCAATTCTAAAGATAACTGTGAAATATATGCAGAGAATGTTAAAGGGAATGTATTAATAGACTTTCAGAACTTTTTTTGTAGCATGCTTTATATAGGTTGAGGTTTTTAGACAAGCATCAAAAGGAAACAACAGGAAAAGATTTTGTGGGAATGAGTGTAAGAGAGAAGTAGTCCAAAGAACAAACTTTGCATCTCCACAGCAGAAGGTGCTCTTGAGGTAATCGCAAAATATAAAAAAACCCCTGTAATATGGGTTGGATAGATCTAGCTGGCCTACAAAGAGTGTTAAATTCAGTACTTTCATGTATTCCATTTATACAATGAAGTTTTTAAGACAGAATTTGACCTGAAGTAGTGTTCTTGAAGACTGGATTCATGTTCTTGCCTAGGTTCCCACTTGCAAGCTGATTAAAACCCTCACTTGTGTGACACTTCCTCCTAACTGAACTTCTATAGCTTAGGCAAGATTCAGCCCTGGACTACATTTATTTTGTCTTGTAACTAACTACCTTGCTTGCTTATTTTCTATTTTATTGGCCAGGAGCCTGACTATAATAATAACAACCTATTTTGCCTCATATTTATTTCACCAGTAAACCTAGCCAGTGTTGGAGCTTGGCTGAAACAGGCAAATTTAGGATCTTATATGTTGATAAAGATAATAAATCCAAATCAAATGGTCTGTGAAGGTAGAATTGAGAGACTGGCAATCTGAGTCATTTCAAAGACACCTCAATTAGGACTAAGAGGCAATGCAAGACCTTTGCTCCCACCAGAATATACACATTGCAGGACTCAGCCTTACTTTCCCCAGTTGCTAAAGGCCATTATAAAGAGGGTTTGAGCAGGTGTCAAACTTTGTGTGTTCTTGAAGCACAGATATTCTGAACTTCTGAATGAGCCTTGTGGATCTGGGAAAGCCCTGACGCGTCACAGCCATTCTGGAGGGAAAAGAGATGCAGTAAAGCAGTAGCTGTTTAATGCCAATGCTGCAGAGGTAGCAGGAATGTGAAAACATTTGGTGTGATTACATATTGAATTGTTCTGCAAACTATTTGTACATAAAATAGCATTCCTTAATGACTGTTTCATGAGTTGGTCTTTGGAAAATTTAAACATTTACTATAACAATACATTGAAAAATAGCTCCCTGGGAAGCATTTAATTCTGCAAATACTTTGAGTGTTTCCCAGCCTGTTCTGAAAAAGGCCCTCGAGCTTATCTTTAGTATTATTTATCTTTGTATAGGAAAAAAAAGAGAGGTGAAGAAGTCTAGTATTAGCTTGCACTAAGCAGACATGGATTTGGCACTTGGATTGACTTCCAGTGTGACATCAGTCTCTCTTTGACTTTAAAACACAGCTATGAAACTTCCCTAGGAAGTTGCCAGACTGTGAAGTGATCCTGTTTCCACAGGAGAGGAAGACAAGCTACTTCACAGGTCATTTAAGGTTTGTTTTGCCATACTGAAGGCACACAAACACAAGATATTGCCAATTACAGTCTATGTCCTGAAGAATATTTTCAGAAAACAAGTGGATGAGAATCTGAGTTCACAGGATCCTGTGTGTAGCTCCTTAGCCAACCTGCAGCCCTGATCCTCATCTACGTTCCTGTTACTAGCTGGTGCTTTAGTGCTATGATACATGATAGAGACATGTTAAGGGAGTCTACAGCAGATACCTAACTGGTCTCACTGCAAGGCTTTTGTCCCCAGTCATAAAGGGAAATGTTGAATAAAGAAGGAAAATTGGAAGATGCAATCAACAAAGGTAGGGTGGGTGGAAGGATAACAAATACCAGAACTAGTATGAGACACAATTAAATTGTGAAAGGCTTTGGAAGTGAGAACAAGGAGTTTGCATTTGGAGCAGAGGAAGAGGAGAAATGACAAGAGAATTGAGGAAAAAAGAGTGTTGTGCCCATATGAATGAAGAGTTTCATATGTTGTAGCCGGAGAGATTACAATAGAGGAGATACATAGGCCTTGGCTAGGACTGCTGGCACAGCAAGATGAGATAAATTGTGACACTTTGGAGAAGCTGTGTGAAACAAGTGAGTGACATTTAAAGCACAGCAGCATCAATATCATCAGTAAAATCAGCATTCAAAACTAAACTCCTCCCTGCCTCCAATCTGTGCATCAACACCTTAGACTGGGGCTCCCATATCTGCTGTAAGATGTTGGTGTGCAGAAACAGACTTGAATTCTCAAGGAGCATGCAGGTACTTCTTGTAATGGTCTGCAAACTAGTTAAATGTGTGCCCCTGTTACATACCTTGCCTGCTGTCCCTTCTCTGGTGAGACATTTTTGCTGTACATTGAATGGGAAAAGAGATTCATCTGCCTCCGTGAGTCAGCAGAACAGCATTAACTCTTTCTGGAAGTGCCAAGGCCAGTGAGTGGGGCTGAGTCATCCAAGCAGATATAGCTAGCCTGATGCCCACCCATTCCTTCAGCTGGAAAGCAGTCCTGAGAAGGCGGTTACGTTTCCCATTCGACTCGTCAGTCCAGCGTCATTTATTATTTGCAAACCAGCAGACAGTCTCCACTGTCAGATTCAAAAAATTGTCAGCTCTTTCTGGGTTAGATAGAAACCAGATTTAAAAGGAAACAATATGTTCTTAATTACCAAGGAACTCGCTAGTTCATGCTACTTATTTTCCCAGCATTGGCTGCAATCAGTATGAACCATAATTAGGCACTCAAACCTCAATACTTATACCTTTGCTAAGGTGAAGTACCTTCATGGAAATGAAGGGAGTCAGAGCTTTAGTTTCTAACTTTTAAAGAGCTCTTGTCCTAATCCAACAAAGTCAGCACATGAACAAGATGACTGATTGCTTTCAGCAGGATCATTGCATTCATAAATGCTATTCTGTATGGTACTATGGGCTCCACCTTAATGCTAGGATACACAACTCAGAACAAATGCCTGTAAACCTGATGCATTGAACAAGCAGCAGAGGAACACTGGCTCTTCAGAAACAAAGATTTTCTATTTTCATGCAAATGTTCCCAGTGTTCTGAAGCAGAAGAAGATACTTAGAAAATACACAAAGCACAAACCGCTTGCTCTCTGAGATGGATATTCACTCAGCATTACCTGCCTTTTCCATGAACTAATAATCACAAAATAAGTAGGGAATATAGCCTCTGATGTTATGTGCCTGGTTCTTCACTGAACTGACCAGATTTAGAAGGTGTGCCTGGATATTTATTATGTCTTGACTTATTCTGCAAATCAAAGAGGAATACACCTCAGCCGTAAGACATGTATCTTAAATTAGTCTGTGGCATTTCTTGCCTAAACCATCATGTCAAATGCTACTGTTTATACATGAGTCCATCACTCATATAATTTTATTTGCCCTTGGTTTTTTTTATTGTGTCACTGTAAAGGACCCAGAACTGACAATTTTGTTTTTATTTTCTCATGAATTCTGTAGGTGGTAACCTATCATAGCTGTATTCAAGCTCCTTTTCTCAAGTTCTAGCTCTCAATGAAGGCTTTGTTTTTCTTCTCACCTATACCCATACGTTATGCTCTAATCCTGCTGCAGTCAACAAATTCTGCTGGTAGAACTGCTATGGCCCCCTGGTTTCCAGGCTCTGGCATACACATCCCTCTGGCATACATGTCTCTCAATTATACGAAGGTGGCGTAGGCATGTTTGTGCTTTTGGCCATATCTTATCCATTGTAGCTAGATAAAATCATAGACACATAAATAGGATTTAAAAATAATCCCCTGTATTCTTATTGCAAGTCAGGAAAATTTAATTAGTCTCTATGGGATTTCCATGTACTAGGACAGCCAGGGATGCTGACATGAGTGGACTACTAGAATAAAGAGGATAATCTGAGAGAGAGTTCATAATACTTCAATTAGCCTAATACCTTATGAGAATATTACTTCTATTGTATTGTCTGCATATCTAAATATCGAATTAGCTTTCATCCCTGACATAAAATGCTCATTGGCTACATTTTCTTCTTCATGCCAGATCAATAGTATCTGCAAGCAGCAGGTTAGATAAAAATCTATTTCCCTACCTTTGCTGCATATGTGCAAGTACAATGCCAGAAAAGAAAGTATTATCTTCCACAGGGAAGCAGTTTGCTCAGAAATCTGATTCAGGATCGCCTGAATATCCTGGTTTAGAAGTTCTTTGATTTCCTTTCCATTAACTTGTGTTCATGCTTCTGCCATTTGATTTTGGCATGTATCTCCTGACACTGATGTCTGCCAATACATATTCCTGCCTACAGTAAAACTGATGGCTTCTCTGTGCTACAAAGTGATAGATGTTAATCCACTGATTGTGGCTTTTGAAGTATCTCTGAATGGACGTTGGAGCCTTTCTGTACAGAGCCATATAACCTATACAATATAACAACATAACTTTAAAAAAGCATCATTGTTAATCTTGGACTTTCATCTCTTTTTTCAACTTTGTTCTGCTGTACAGTTTTTGTTTTCTAATATGCTGATGTCAAATCCTTACTCGGAAGGCTGGACCTTGACTCACATGCTTAGAGGTTGCAGAACTTTCCCCAGCAGCATGGATTTTCTGCCTGCAGAGTTTGAACTCATATCCCCAGTCATACTCTTGTATGATTTGTACCTTCCAGTTCTGACAGTGTAACTGGGACTTCAATTTAGATGTCTCTCACTATGTAAAATGGCCTGTAGAGTTTATTTTCACTTTCTGGCAGCCACTCTGCTTGAATGGACCTACTGGATGTCTGATCCTAGGAGACAAGGAGCATAGTTTCAGTTTAGGGACATTTTTCTCCCACTTCTACTCTCCCTGCTTCTAGCCTACAAATTGGAAGGCAGATTTGGTATGTCAGTGATGAGAAGAAGGAAGCTGTAGAAATGCTAAGTAAAGGTAGTTGCTTGTTAAACTCGTAATTACATAAGGGGGAATACAGAGCTTAGTGTCACATTTTAACAAAAAAAAATCAAGATATTTCTATCTTGCAAAAAAATCATGTTATAGGGAAAAAAAATTAGAAAGAGCGTCACTTTGCCAGAATTTTTGGGTTTTCTGTAGTTGGAGGAGGTGGGTATTAGGCTCTCCAGCTGTTCTCCTTGTTGTCAAGTACACCAGTATCTGGTTTTCTCTAGAGATTTTACAAATGCTGATGCTATTTTTGTCCCACAATTTTATACCCTTGAGCACACACATAAGGAACAAAGATGAGTTTAATAAACAGGACTCACTGAGGCTCTACTGATTAGTGAAGATGAATATAGTTAATTTTGTAGGCTTATTTCCTAGTTCAAAATGGTGTCTTTAAGCACCCAACATTGACATGATATGCTATAAGGATTTCCCCACTGGTAAAAGCAAATTATTTCATTTAAATAATATTGTCCATATAACTTAACTGACACAGTTGGTCTTGTGACATTCCTTTGTACTGGAAGAAAATTTGGCATGAGAACTGGGATTTGTTGTGTTGCTATTGAAAAGAGGAGCTTTAAGTGTACTTGAAAATGGCATCTTCAAAGGCAAAGTCCAAGAACAGTTTGAATGCAGTGGAACTTCTTTTGTGAAAAACCTTATTTACTATAATTAAAGCTAGACTGGGCTCAGGCCTCTTCCACAGGCAGTTCTGACATTAAGTAAATGAATATAAAACCATTCTGAAGTAGAAATTCCTCAGGAAATTAAAATTCTAAATAAATATGTTTCCAAGCTATTATTATATGGATTTAAAAGAATTGGCTTACTACTGTCATGTCAATAACAAAAACTGTTTTGTGCCAACTACTATCTTGATTGATTTTGCTTAGACTTTTCATCAAATTAATGTCTCAAATATCACATTTCTGCAATATTTGGTTTATATATTATCTAATTATTTAACACAAAACACAGTAGATAATACATACAAAAGCCATTATCATGCAATAAAATCCAAAGTATTTTATTAAACTCAGCATTTCTACAAGATCATTACAAAACTACGAGTGAGATGGTTACATCACTGAAAATTGAACTTTGAAGTTGCGACTTGTCACTAAATTGTTTGATCTTAACAAAGCCGCATTTTTTGCCAACTTTGCAGGCCAGGCCTTTGGCTCATTAGATAGCTTATGCTGCCCTGATGTTAGCATTGTGAGAAAAATCCTTTGTAGAGATTTTACATCTGGTCACTCATAGATGGTCAGATTCTTCTAGCCATAATACACCATGCCCAGTGTACCAGGGCTACAAGAATGGATGGATAGGAATGCTAAACGATTCATTTAAAAGGACAGGTTTTCTTCAGAATCCAGGGTTTACATCAACATCATCCTGTTGATTTTGACAGAGATATTTCTGATTAAGCCACAGAAGAGTGAAGAAGCTTGAGACCACAAATTTGATTGCCATATGGCCAGGCACCTGCTGAAATAATGCTGTTCTCTGTGATTTCAGTAGTAATTTTTGGGGTCAGTTTTTTCAGCTACTAGAAACTACTTTTGAAGTCAAATCCATTGAAAAAGTATTTGTTTCATAGAAAGTATTTGCTCCTGTGTCCCACAGGGATCATCAATACTGAATGAAGATCTCCAGGAGCTTTGCACTGAAGATGTTAATTGTTTATACAAATGTGTTGCCTGTACCTGTAGTATTACTGCATCCGGATTTATTCAGTGAGCTTCAAAGAACTTACAAGAGGCACTAGAAAAACATATCGTGATAATTTTGGCAGGGCTCTTGTACATAGGTATTCCATGTAACTATTCTAAGAATTGAAAGCCTATATCTGAGGTAGGAGGACCACATATATATGCATATATCTATATTATATACAGATAATATTGTGTTCATATGAAAATATATTTTAATTTTCTCATGAGTTTTCTCTAAAAGTTGGTCTCAAACATGCACTGACCAATGCTGAAGCCCATTGCAGCAACTGAGCTCTGAATGGGAGGCAGTTCCTGGTCTTCTGTATTCTATCCCCAGCAAAATCTAGTGGAAGATCATATCAGAAAAGGCCCTGGAGTGAATCCTAATTCTTTGGTCTGGCAACTGGACAGAATAGGATACTTCTCTTTGCCACTTCTTCCTTCAACTTCAACCTGTGATTGCAAGCAACTGGGAATACATCCTGGATTTTGGTCTATAAAAGCAAGAATGGCTAAGCAGATGAGTTAAGCTAGGAGGGACCACTGGACCACTTTGTCTGACCCTCTTTTCTAATTTGAGTCACCTACAGCAGGTTGTTCAGGGCCATGTCTGGTCAGGTTTTGAATATCTCTGAAGATGAAGACTCCATAATCACTCTAGGCAACCTGTGCTAGTTTTTGACCATCCATATTTAAATGGAATTTCCAGTATTTCAACATGTGCATATTGCCTCTTGTCCTTTAACCAGGTAACATTGAGCAACTCAGTGGATGCCACTACAGCACCCAGCACAATGAGAAGTAGTTTTGGGGTGCCTGTAGGTGCCCCTGTAGTCAAACAAACAAACAAACAAACAAACAAACAACCCAAAAAAACACCCCCCCACACAACCACAGAGAAATAGCAGGAACAGATATGGAGGATTTCTCTTTCAACAGTACCAGAAGGTTCCAGTGCTTCTTGGTTAAATTGAATAAATAATTAATTTGATGCCACAGACATTGCTCAAGATAGGCTCAGTGCTGACGGAGAAGGAACTGGGACCATCACCACATAGGAACAGTGTGAATCTCCTTGGTTGCTGGAGTTCCTTCTGTGCAGGAGAGGGGAGGCAAGGAAAGAAAGACAAAGTGAGCCACTGGAGTAACAATATCTGCATGGGGCAGGAGACCTTCTGCTGGACACTTGCACTCTACTTTGGGAGCTGGAGGCTCTGCAGAGTGTTGGGGGGCAGAGCTTAGACTTCTTCTCTCCTCATCCTTTTCCTGAAGTTTGTCATAAAGGTGAAACTCAGCCTTATTTGTCAGGAAAGAGTGAAATGATCCCTAAGGTTAGAAAAGCACTCAGAGACCCTTTGGGAAGAAAAGTGCTA
Organism: Serilophus lunatus; assembly: GCA_013399895.1. Classification (NCBI taxonomy): domain Eukaryota; kingdom Metazoa; phylum Chordata; class Aves; order Passeriformes; family Eurylaimidae; genus Serilophus; species Serilophus lunatus. The sequence goes on from VXBA01003365.1 coordinate 687,845, forward strand.
CGTAAATAGAAGCTGATTCCTACAGGTTATTAATAGATGTATCTGCAAAAGTAATGTGAAAACTACAAAGGAAAAATCATTCTGAATTAAATTACCATAATTTTTTTCATTGCTGTCTCTTTTCAGCAGACCTGGATTATACTGCTAACAATGACAGGTTTGAATAAGAGACAAGGTTTATGTGGGCCAGAGGTGGGAACAGAGAAAGAGACTAATTATATCTTTTTTAACCTTTGCATACAGCTGGGCGGGATAAAAATGAATTATTCAACCAGCAACTGAGCTGTTATCCCAGTGGAGGCTGCAAAGTGGTGCCAGGTCAAACAGAAACATGACCTAACCTGTCCCATTTCTTTACAAATCATTAAAATCATTAAATAAAATTGGTATTTTCTGCATGCTTCACCTAAGGTCCCTGTAATTGTCCTATGGACAAACCAAAAGAGATTTGTCTTACTTGCTCTGATCTCAACAGTGCAGAGGGTGAAGACCAAGCACTGACATGGTCTAGGAGAGCTAGAAGTAGCACTCTTCAGACTACCTTTAGAATCTAGGTTTGTTGGGCTAAAAATGTTGACATTGCTTTTACAGTCACTCAGATGTATCATTTGAACACTTTATGGTGTGATATTTGTTTCACCTTTACCACATGTTGTGACATGAAGCTTTGTTCAAAGGTCAGAGACGGATAGGAAGCTGTAGAGGAGTCTTTGATACGCGTATTGCTCAGCAAAGTAGCAGGTGTCTGACCAGAAAGAGCCTCTTTATACGCAGAAATTATGGACAAAGGGAGGAATATGCTCCCATGAAATAAGAAATCTTTCCTCTCTGCTCCTTGACTTGCCTCCTCAAAATTCAATTCAAACTACAAGTGAACTGGTCTATTTCTGATATCATGTAGCTCTATAACTTTAAAGGAATTTTGTCATAAATTGGAGTCATATCCCAAGCAAAGTATTTGACCCTTCAGTCTTGAATTTTTCTGAATTCTATTCCCACCATTTTGCAGTATCATCTGTGCCCCACAACAAATTAAAGCTTGTTATGAACAGAGGTTTTTATGTTGCTCCGTAACACTTCAGCCTTATCAGAATTGAATTCTGGAGGCTGAATGAAGTGTCTTTGAGAATCTGAACCCCACTTCTAATTTGGTCCAGTACAGCATTTATTAAGACTGACCCCGGAAACTAAAAGTCGTTAAAACTTGCAGCTTAAGCCAATTTACCCAATTCAAGAATTTTGGCTGCTTCTTTTTACTATCGCTCTTTGTTGTGCCAATAGCATCAATTATATCTGTGTTTTGAAAAGAGGGTAAATAATATGTTGCATTTGATTGCTATTGATTCACAGGAAAGAGCAGTATATCACTGGAATAGCTCAGCTTGATGGTGTATAAATGACTCTGTTAGCTTAAATCTTCTTGTGGATAACTTGATACCTCAAAGGTAAGTACATGCCATTTCTTTGTCTTAAGTAGTGTAAAAAAACAGAAAATGAAGTGGAAATACTGTACTGAGTAAGTTACAAAGCAAATTCTGTTCCTGGAAGGTCACATTTTACTGAATTGAGATTTCCCCTCATTCTTCCCTTTTATATAATCTCTGGCACCTTATGGTATTTACAGTATTAACTGTGACTTCACAATTATTTAAACACTAAATGCTAGGTAACGTACTGCCATCTGAGTGACTGAATGCATTCTCACTAAACTGCAAATAATGACCCAGTTAAGCAGTAGTCTGTGCCAGTATCTGTAAGAAGGCCAAGTATGTTTTTGAACATCATCCCAATTCACCAGATCCAAATTTGGATATAGTATATAACATCAACACTTGTGCTAGGAATTTACCAGTTTTAATATCATTGTTGCTTCTCTAGAGCTAGCTGTCATCCACTTGTCATCCACTCACTGACATGGCCTTCAGAAGACAGCCTATTCTGGAGCCTTCATCAGTACATACAAGCACCCATGACAATGTGGAACAATATATACTATCCATATCTCCTGGATTTGGCTCTGAGTCACACAGTTTGTGTCCTCCCAGTACATTCAGTACAAATATTAATGGAAGTCCTGAGCTTGTGAAAATTCAGAAGATTAAATACCTACATCTTATTTGTCAGACCAAGCAAGTGAATACAATCTAATGCTGCCCTCACTTATGACACCTCATGAGAAGTGAGGTCAACATTTTAGTTTCTGTTTTTTAAATCCTCTTATTACGGTCATCTTGCTTCAGAAACAACCCTGGGACCTTCTGTGATAGCAGTGTTCTGCTGGATGGGGAACCAGTAAGCCTCGAGGCGTGGGAGGGCGTGTGAATGCAAGTACCTCCTCAAGACGTGAAGGGGCTTGCAGGTATGCATTGCACATCTGTGGCCACTAATGCATTCATTCCTAGGCAAAGGAAGAAGCAATTCAATAAGCATTCTTATCACAAACATAATCACTACTGCTCACGAGGAGCAAACTTTGTATAAGCAGAAGAAATCAACCTAGGAATCAGGGTCACATCCTGAATGCTGCAGAAGGTTACCAGCAATCCTGCCCCAGTAGAGAGGAGTGACTGTTTGCATTATCTGCCAAGAAACAGATGATAACAGCAAAGCAGATTTAGGGCAGAAATCAGTGAAAACATTTTGAGGAACTAAGAAATTGGAAATGCAGTTTACATTCTTGAAAGAAAAAAGAAAAAAGCATAGCTGTTGCCTCACATATGTTTATCTCATTTCTTCAGAGGTCTTTTGTGTAAAAATCTTGTTGTCTCTGTCAAACCAATACTCAAGGTGTGCAGTATTGTGCTGCCCATTCACCTTTCCCAGACCGATGCTTGTACTACACAGAAATACCTCATTTATTATTAGTGAAGAAAATTCTCCCCAAATTAACAAAAATTAACAAAATGCATATATTTCACATTACTTCAGCAGGAATTTGCACTGAAATAAAATCACTGGGGGCTCTCTGCAGCATAGGTACCATCTCCAAAAACAGCTCATTCATCCCTGAGCCTGTTGGTGGTGGTTTCCTTGCAAAGCTTATCTCAAAGGGACAGTTTACAATGCACATGGACACAAGGCCCTGATTCCAGCAGCAAGTAGGAGAAGTAGGAGAAGGCCATGCAGGTGGAGCTGGAGGAAGATTTTGGGAAGGGGAGGAATGTCTTGCAGCCTTGCCTCGTGATGCAGAGGTTGCTTGTGGACCAGCACCACTTTTCCCAGCCCCTGAAATGCTCACCATGGCTGGCAGATATGGCTGGTAATTGGTCTTTCAACAGTGGGGGTTTTTTTCTGATTGGGAGGCACAATCCTGAATTTCTTCTTAAACTAACTAACTAAATTTAATTCTAATTTACTCTTCTAGGTCAAGACAGAGAAAGTCTTATACACAGACTACATGTGCACAGCTCCCCTTCGAGGAGACAGACTTTTTCCATTCTGGGCACCAACAGAGGCTTTCAACTTCAGCAATCTTCCCAAGCAGCATTTTTAATTAAAGTTGTAACTTATCCCAAGAAAGAATCCAGAAAATATCTGGATCTTTCTTCCTTTTGTCAATCCTCTGCCCTAGGCAAAGAGATAATGAACCAATCACTTCAAAATAGTGCTCACTGTGAGCTAATTTATTTTGTTATATTATGAAGCTTGAGGGTTAGTGCAGACTGGGGATTTCTCCCAGAAATGCCAGAATATTTTGAGCTGACTGATTTGGGACCTCAGTGGCTTTAGTTTTCTGCCTGCTTGAAAGCTTTCTTCCTTCCGGAGAAACAAGTACAATGAGTCACTTGGAAGGGCGCTGCAGTAATGGATTGCATTGGAGGCACACACAGAGACGTGAGATCTCACATGAGGGATGTGTTGATCCATGAGATGATGAGAGTCACAGCACTGTGACTGGGACATGTGTATTTTAGCAAGGCTCCTAGGGGCATGAAGCCCCACCTACAAGCACCCTGTGCATATGGAGCACTGCTGCTCTGCTGCATTTCTCCCAGCCCAGAATGTCAGAGCAGCTGTTCTGCCCAGCTCCAGAGAAGCCAACCTGGACATGCTGAACAGGTATTGCAAAGTTAGGGAAAGGCTGTGCAGATATGGAGATACCTGAGCTTTCAGCAAAGAAGGGGGAACACATTGCATGAGGAACAAATAGGAGATGGAAATAATCTGTTGTGGGTTGAAGACTGTGTTTGCTTGAAAGTTATGCTTACAAATGAGCTAAATAGAAATCTGTTTTGCTAGGAAACCCATCTAAAGTTTAGTTCCTCTTATCTCAAGTTTAACTCCAGATTTACAGATAGCAGAGAACCTTCCTCCCAATTGTAGTTGCAGAATTTTTATACAAGTTCTTTTAAGGAAAACAGATCTTTTAAGGAAAACCAAATTTATTTTTTTTGTTACTTGAAAATATGTGAAATAAAGGATGAGAGTAAACAGCAGGTATCATCTGTAAACAATTCACTTCCCTTTTTTAGATTTGGACACTTGTGGAGCTGAAACTGCAAATAAAGCTCAAACCTCCTCATGAATTCAGGCTCTCATTTCCAATCATTGATATTTTTATTTAGATCCACTCCAAAACATTAATCTCTTTCCTCAGAAGAGGAAGGAATTCCTATCTACTATTGAACACACCTGATTGTATCCCATCAGAGCTAGACACAAAGAGATAATCTAATTCCTTATTTAGATTTATGTAATATAATGCCTGTTTGTGCATTTCTTAGTGGGATCATCTAGATTTTCTTACATAGTGGTTCTCCTGTTGTATATTTATATCACCCCACAGAGTTCCCACTAACACCAGCAAACATTCAACCTTGAGTTAGTTACAGTAACTGCACAGGACATGGAAAGGAAATCTCTCTATTTATAGGTTAGTAAGTTGGAAACCTACATGGTTTTGTTGAAATTCAACAGTGGATTTTAAAAAAATGCAAACGGGCAAACTAAAGGAATCCAACCTAAAATGACATTGATTTTGGTTGAAGGGAAAATATTTAAGATTGGGGAAATCAATGGAAGTCTGACTGTTCACTGCAGGTAGACCTTAGTTTTGGAAAAAACATCATAAAAGGCTGTGACATGCTTTTTCTGAGTACAGAATCATACTATCACCCCTTTTTATTCAGTAGGGGTGAGGTTAATTCAAGTTCTCCATTCCCTTCGTACATATGCAGCTTGATTTAATAGTTCACTACAAATGCTCCAGGTTTGACTTGGAGGGGTTTTCTAAACAGGATCATTACTATTGGGTGATCAACATGCTGTCAGCTGTACAAGGAGCTCCCAGTTTTCTTCTGTGCCAAGGTGACCCATATCTGCCCATGGTGCTGGTCAGTTGTTCTTTCATGCTTGCAATGGTTCCACCTGAGGACAACATTGATTCACGGCTGTCTCGAGGCTCGCAGCTGCCTGCCACCTGGAGGGACCCTGCTCTGCTCTATCAGCCCTGTTTGATCTGTCTGTGACTACTGGCTCATATTCATCCTTAAGAGTAAGATGACCCCACCAAAATTTTTTTCCTGGTGCAGGTGAGGGAGCATTCATAAGGTCCCTTCCTCTGGCAGAGCCAGAGCAGTCATAACCAATACAGATGGAGTGACAGGCAGCTGTGAATGGTATAGCTGTTTGCAAAGTGAATTCCCACGTGCATATACATGCACATATGTATGCACATTTTATGGTCTGAGCATTTCTCTTTCAGAAGAAAAATAATCCAGTCTGCAGTGAGGAGACCTCTGTTATCTGATGAAGGGGTTGTTTCTGCCACAGTCAGAGGAAAACTATGGCCCTTTCTCCAAAGATATCTTTGAGGCCTGTCCACCATCACTGTGCAGAAGGGTTAAGGAGTTTAATCTGTTTCTTTAACCCAAGACAAAGACTGTATGAATCATCCCACCCCACACCCCAATGCTGTTCTTACAGGATGTCTGAAGAATTAAAGGAGGATTCAGCTTTTATTTTTATCATGACCGTTTCCTTTGGCTGTGCTGTGAGTTGAAAAACCACCATTTGTGATTTCAATGCTGTAGGGTAACTAGTTTCCTATAATTCTCCAAAAGCAAGACATTTGCAGTCACAGTTTATTACATGTTTATAACTATACTCAGGAAAACTTGCATGACCCAGAAATGTTTGCCAATACTTACGGGTATTTGCTGAGTATCAAATGGATTTCTCTTTCAATTTCATGATGATTTTCTGCAGTCCAGATACTGCTTTTTATGTTAGTTCTCATAAAAAGACATTTCTTTTCACTTTCACCTCTTCTGTAGTGCGCATAAACACTTTTTTAGTGTACATGCTACTGAATACTGAATTATTAAATTGCTAAATTGGATGGATTCAGTAATAACTCATTCTACCATCAGATTAAGTCCTGCATTTATTTTCATATTCCATTCTAAGAGTACTTGTTATACTTATTTTTAGCAGTACACTGAAACCTCAGTCAGTTACTTAATTTGTAACATGTCCTTGATATATTCTAGTCCATTAAACAAAGAATGTCTTCACAATCTCTTCCATAGACAAATTACAGCACTATTTGAGTGTCTGCATTTGAAAAATACTTTTTCTGTAGCCCACGTAGGACATTCAGTTCTTCTGATCACACTTCCATGTGGGATCTGGGTAGCTATGCTGCAATGGTAAATCCCGTGCTTGCTTTATGGAATAAGCTTGATTTTGAACTTTCACACATGAAAGGTACAAATATTTTCCTGTGCTTACAATCCTTATCTTTTGCCTTGCAAAAGGAGAAACAACCAAGAAATGCTGAAAGCAGGAAAATTTGTCTTATGCCATATGTATTCCTGCCAAGAGCTCAAATACATGAAACACAGACAACTGAATAGTCAAGGACATCTTTTCATAGCTCACGTAACTTCAAATTATTTCACATCTTTATTTTTCTATTATTAGGAGCTTGACTTGTGTAAAATATTTTAAGAGATGATAATGTTGTTTCTACAGAATAACTATAGGAAATATATATTATTTTGATCAAAATGTAATAGCCATAACTATATATTAAGATACATATATGTCTTTATCATACATATAGAGAAACTTAATTTTTACTAGCAGATGGAGTATTTAATTCTCTTTCCAGTCCTTTCCTAAAAAAAGACATTTTCTTATTCAGTGCAGGCAAGTTGTATTGGTGTGCTTGTCAGAGATTCACTTCCTCAAAGGTGTTTAGGCAACTCTGATGTCAAAGGGAATTTGTTACCTAAAATATCACAGAGGATCTGGGCATAAACCACTCACAAAAAATACGGGATGAAGCATATTCCACTAAATTTGGTGGCATTCCTCTACTGACAAATTTCATAATTTGGACTGATAGCTATTTACAAAGACTTGGTCAAAAAAAGGTGAGGGGGGGTAGGGGGAAGTAAAAGCAGAGAACAAGAGCAAAGAGTCTTGGAATTCCAGAGAAAACGGGAATCAGTTTTTTGAGGATTGTAGAAAGCTGAAGAAAGAGCAGGAAGAAACTCCAGACACGGTCAAAGAAAAGTCTCTGCAAGACTAAAGCTGAAAAAAAAAAATTTTCAAATGTTAGCAATTACTTTCAAGGTGTTATCAGCCATCACTAGTGTGTTGTCATGGGGAGAAAAAGGCGTTGCAGCATCAAAGAAAACACGGAATGTAAAGAAGAAAGAAATTAGAGGAGCAATTTGCATCTATTTGGTGGAACAATCTTCTGAGGCACTTTTGTTAATTAGAAGGTTTGAGCTGCACATATTAGAGTACTGAGAGGCTGGTGGAAGTCTCCAGATGTGTTTTGAGGCAGCAATTTGCATGGTCACAGCGCATTTCTATAGCCTCATAACTTATCAGCAAAATTAGTTATTTTTCCTTCATCACTCGAAATTTGACATTCAGAAGTGAAAATGACCAGCCTCTTGCAGGAGCCTGTTTCTCTGAGCAAACATACTGAAAAGCTCATATTTTCTTCCAGAACTTTTGATAAGATGCTGGTAATGACATACTCCCTTTATCCACTGTGTGTACCGAGTCTTAGTTGTGAGAATTTGTTCTTCTCTGTTGTGGTGGATTTTATTAATTTCTTACTATAGTTTTGTGAGTGTTTAGAGGTCTAGATAACTGTTCTGGAAAAGGTAAATAAATAAAAAATAGATAATGGGAGAGAGAGAGAGAGAGACTAATTCTTTTCTCCACTGAAGTTAATGGAGACAGAACACCAAGAAAATTTAGGACACTTTCTAGTAGTGTTTAACACTTCACATGTTACTCAGCTGGACTTTTTTATCATTAGCATCTAAAATTTCCAATTATAAAAGTTGAGCTCTTAAATCCATACATTTTATGAAGGAAGAGGTCTCGATTTACAGAGACTTCTTTATATGTAACAGTTACTCTAAAGCTGAGGTTTAAGTTAAACTTAATTTGTTTTTCTATAGACTTTTTTTTTTAAACCAGAGATGTCAAATTTTTCATCCCTTGTACAGGAACTCTCTGACCTTTCTACCTTTTATTTCCTTCATCTTAGACTTTCTTTGGTCTCCATGTCCTCTTTTCCTAGGTGTGTTTCCTTCTTCAGAATATAACATGTCCCTGCCCCTTCCCTGTGTGCCCAGTTCCATTGGTAGTTAGATAACTGCCTGCAACATTTCAGCTGAAAACAATTACTTCCAGTCCAGTTTCATATGTTTGTTGGAGTCAAATTGAGTCAGAGATTAAAATTATCCCTGAGGTCAACTCTATAGAGGTAAATATAGGGGATTTAACTTTGTGTTTCCCTTGTATTTCAAACGTGATTTTTTAACATTTCAGTCTCATGTATGTTTTCACAACATATTTTCATTGAAAAGTACCAAGGCAAAAGCCCATTCATTCCCTTTGACTAATACCTGTTCTTTGCAAAGAAAAGCTGCTGTAGCAAATAAAAAAATCTCTTTTTTTAAATCAAAACAAGCAGACTGCTTTCACAGTTTACTTGCTTTTTGCCTCATTACTATTTCTTGCTGTAACCGTGGATCCATCTGTAATGCCATGTTTTGTGTGTACTAAACTTTGTATTGCTGAAAAAGCACTGAACAAACTTGTCTGGGAATCTCGGCTGAAGATTGTTCAAAGAATGTGGCTGAAACAAAAAGGCGTTTCCACTACTCCCTAAATAAATCCTCCTAGGTGTAAATTGTGACCATTCCTCTCCATCTGAACAATTAGAGTTTCTCAGGAAGCTGCTTTTATGTAAGACTAGAGAGCTGCCTCCATGACATGATGCTCTGCTTCTCTTCACCATTAGTTGGGCGTTAGTTGTTCTGGCTGTAAATAGACAGGCACAGATGGTACCACGACTCTCCGAGCCTCCACACATCTTGCACTGCAGGGATTTTTGTTATTCTTGCTATGTCTCTAGCAGCTCCTACTCTTTCCTAACAGTTTGCTGAGAAGAAAAAGGGAAAGTTAAAGAACAATCAGTCCCCTTCATCTCTAGGATTGCTGAAGGCTTTAGACAGGGCAGCAGCCTTCATTTTGATTTCTTTTCTTTGCTAGGGGAACGCAGCCATACGCTCATCAATGAAGCAAAATTTCTGTGAGCTTTGCTAAGCAAAGTCAGTCCTTTCTGAGAAAGCGGAGGTGCCTGTGACAGACTAGATGCCCCAAAAACATTAAATTGTGAGACTCAAAAAGTACATTCTCCCTCAGTGCCCTACAGCTCTGACCACAACAGTTTAAAAACCATGCCAAATAAAAGAGAAGCTGGTAACTTGACGGACTGCCTTGGTGCACAGGAATAGCATTTGCAGGAAAACAGGCTAGAACAGTTAGCAACACTGAATCTGGAGAAGGTATGGATAAGAAGGACGTAACAGATTCATATTCCTCCCTCCCCATGCACTCCATGGAGAAGGTAAAATGAGTGCTGCCCTTTAGCCTTTTGTATAACAGAAGAACAAGATGTTAACTTAAAGGCAACGAATTGAAATCTAATAAAAGGAAGTCAGTTTTATTGAGAGTACAGTTAACCTGATACAATAACCATTGAAGCCAAGAACTTAGGGAGTCTATAAAAAGGATGAGATGTTTGTATAAATTATTAAAGTATGAATTTAATATTTTCTCTGTCCCATCTAATGTGATGTAAGTTTCAGTAATTATAAGCTTCCATGTCCCTAGAGAAGTCAAGTTACTAACATAAGGATAAGTAGTCGTCTCCCTTAACCTATGCAGTCAAATCTCCTGTCTGTTTACTATTTCGTTTTTCATCCTCTTCTTCTTGGGGAATGCAAGGATCAGTGACACGATAGTGCTCCTTTAAACAGTTCTCACATTTTCACCTATGCAGCTACTAACAAGAGGAAAACTTGTAGAGGTTAGTATGTACATGAATAGCTCCTAACTCCTGGTCCACACATTGTTTGTTTAAGTCTATGTAACATTTTTGTGGGAACTAAGCTTTTTCAGATTCACTAATGCTACAAGAGTAGACAGAGGAGCAACATCTGTAGATGGAGAGCAAATCCCTCTTTCCCCCCTCCTTGAAGAAAGACAATGCAGCTGTGAGCTGGCTGTGGCAAAATACCAATGCAATTCACTGGATTTCATGGCCAGAGAATGATTTCTTTCCTCTTCATCCACCTCTTTGATATAATTGCAAACTCATCCACCAAAGCCCTGTAACAATACTGCTTATCTTTGTATAGGCACTGCTGCAAACCAAAAAAGCCCTCCTCTTACAGGAAGGTACACCCATGTGCACCAGCTATGGGTGGTCCCCAGACACCTGTGGGCAAGCAGGAGGTGTGTCAGTGGGTGGCCCCATGGTCCAGACCGTCACACAGAGGGCTCCTCTTACGTACTGCTCCACCCTGCTCAGGGGAATTTATTTTTCACCCCATCACATGCCCTGTTTTAATCAAGACTGCAATATCCTGCAACACAGGACAGGCTTGCAGGAGAGCAAAGTGAGATGAAAATATTGTGAGACGGAACACCACAGCTCACCTCTTTTTAATGAAAGGACTGACTGAAAACAGTCCATCAACAGGTCTAGACAACTAAGTGATAGATGAGTTTTCTAGAATTTCAGTGTTTCAACAAGTGAAATGAAAAATATTTTAATATTAAATAGGAACTGCGACTGTCATGTAGAAATAAATCTATGAAAATCTGCAGAGGAAGCAGTTGAAGGCATGAAAAGCCTGATGAGATTACAAATGATATCATATATTGCATTATACCAGGCTCACACAATTTGTGTTTCCTCAGCTACTCAGTATAGACTGCTATCTGTTCACCCCTTATGTGCTGCATACTGGCAAACTCTTAGCTCCCCCACAAATGAGACAGTTTGGACACCGACATGTGGAAATGGGAACATCTCATTGTAGATGCCAATGTATGTGGCAAATCTGGGTGAAATCCTGACTGTATGAATGATTCAGGATATGCCAACATTTGTTGGAAAAGGCAAGTAGAGTTGCATTGCAAATGTGAAGACAAATAAATATATAATTCACTTCACAGAGTCAATGGTGATGACTTTGAAATCTATGGAGTGGTTATGCTGGTCATTGGTTTGTTCAGGCTTTTTTGTGCCCTTTCTCCTGAAGACTGTGCAGCCACTATCAGGGAAGCTTGCAGAAGTCTTGCTGTGGAATGCAGGAAATGGTCAATTCCTCCGTACTTGGTGCCTTACAATTAAAACCAGCTGCTTCCTAGAGCATTTGCATAAATGGACACATGCAATTAGGATCAATACAGAACCCAAAAGGGAACCTTATGGGCATCAGCATCCAGTGTCACCTAAAAGCAGCCTTTGCAGATCTATGAGAGACTCACTGTACTCTCTTGCTTACCTGTTTGTCTCACCAGCATGTCCTGGCTTGCCTTTCAGAGTTGGAGAAAAAGCCTGTCGTCTACCATGCAGTACTGCAACAAGGTGGGCTCTCAAAAAGGTTCACTTTGGAGGCTGCTATGGGGGTTCTTTAATAATATTCCCTTTTTTCTTTCTGATTTATGCCACTGAACACCGTGTTGTGCCAATGAATGGAGCAGAGCATTAGAGCCAGGTCCGCATCTGCCACTTAAGCCCTAATGCTTTGCAGCTGAAGCGAGCTGCTTGCGAGAGTTGCTAGGTAACTGTAACCTGCTCACAGCTTAAGTGAGCGAGTGAGCGAGCGAGCGAGATGCTTCTGATGATGTCATGATTCAGATTTGTGTTTCATCTCTTAAGAAAGTGTTCTCTCCGTTTCCACAAGAACAGGTGCATGGGGGAGTTCTTCAGTGAGGCAGAACTTCCCTGGTCCAGCATGCTTATGCAGCTTAATTTCACTCTCACAAACACTGTAAGAAAGCAACATTGGCCAGGGCTTCTCAAAGTGTGGGTTTAGGGGAGAATTAGAGCTTTTATGGCCTCTTTTATCTTCTAGACACCAATTCAGTGAAAATACAGACATCTTCATTGGCTACTCTGCAGCTCGCATCTGAACAAATTGATGGCTTACTTTCTATTAGAAGAAAGACAATGGGAGTTTCGTGATTATGCCTTTCAAGATCACAAAAGTACAAATATTATGTACCAGAAATGGATTGAACCTGGGAGTTATGGTCCTTTCAATACTAACTACATGCCTAACTTCAATGTTTATTACTGAGAATCTAGTTATGCCCATATGTGACATTACAAGTGGGTGCAGTACATCACTGACAAGGCAGATGAGAAAAGCTTCTTAAACGAAATACTTTGAACATGCTGTGGTGAGTATAGGACTGATGAGAGGGTGTCTAAGGTTAATATCTGCCAGGGAAGGTGGGAACCTTCCTGAAATGGAAAGAAACTCCTCCTTCACTTTACTATTCTCTTTGAATCAAGAGATTTTCAGCCAAAAATGCAGAAAAAGGAAGTAACAATTCTTTACTAAAATATATATATATATACATATATAATAAAAAAGAACAAGCAGTAACACAACAGTAACAAGAAATATCACCCCAACAAATCCTACTCCCCTGCCCTTCCTTGTATTTTTCCTCAGTGTGGTCACAGCCGTGGGGGAAACAGGCAGGTCCTGCGGGCTCACCACACACCGATTTCCCCTGGTTTGCTGCTGAGATGGGGGAGAGTCACTTGTCCAATACAGGAACAGCGGGAGATGGGGAGGGACAGACGGGGTGACTCTGAGCTGGGGTCGGTGCAGGCAGGGCTCTCTCTCCAGGGTTGCTGCAGAGCCCACCTGGACACGGGAGCCGGGCGGGCAAGGCAGAGGCAGCAGCAAGAGGTGGTCTGGTCCCGGGGCAGCAGTCGGGACCTCTCCACTGTGTGCCAGGGCAAGAATAAAAGCACGGGGAGAAACAGCACCAGTGAGGCAGCACCAAGGGCCCTCTCCCAGGGGGTAGGGAAACCAGAGTGCTGGGCTGGTCACCCACAGAGGTTTTACTGTCCAGAGTAAGGGCGAGGGGAGGGGAGGAAAGCAGGCATACTCCAACTCCCAGCCCTTTGCCTTCAGCACTCATTGGTGTTGCTCTCTACCTCCCCTGCACAGCCAAGCTAGAGTAGGAAATCTCCCTACCACCTGATGATCAGGGGCCATTAGCTCCTAGGCTGAAAATAATTGTGTTCCACCTCCGCTGAGGAATTCTGCTCTCAGCTTGGTGGGATACAATTCCCCTTCCTCAGTTGTGCCAGCATCTCATGGTAGTAATGGGAACATCTCACCAAGGGGAATCCAACCCATAACAGAAGGAAGTCACAGAATCGTGGGATATCTAGCAAGCCTGGACTTGAGAGGCTTCAGCCCCAAACCTGGAATGAACAAAGACTGTGTGTGTCCTCATTCCCATGTCAAATGGGGATGCACTTGTAAAGCATGGTGTGTCTGAAGGCCTTCTAGTGGTTCTCTACCCATATGAGAAAGCAGGGCATGAAGGCTGGGGATGGATTGTGGCTGTGTATGTTTGACACCCACTGGGACTCTGCAGATGCATTTGTCATTTTTCCTGGCTTCCTCTCCCAGATTATCAGTAACAAATTATCTGTTTCTCACTGAAAGCCATCCATTTGCTTGGAGATCCTCTTGGATTGGAGAGTGTGCTGCCATCTCTGAACAGGCCAGTTTACCAGGAGCATCACGCTGCAGCAGTAGCTGGTGTAGGCAAGTAGAAATCAAACCCTTTTTTGTCATCCTCCAGATTGTAACACTCATGCATCCACTGGGAGCTACTGGCTTCATCCCCAACACTCCTAACTCTATCTACTATCCACTCCTAATTCTATCTACTATCATTGTCTGCCTGTCTGACTTGATTTTCTTTCTCTTTACTGCTGTCTCTTGCTGTCCTTCTCCCGCATGCTCTTCCCTCTGTGTGCAAATACCTAATCAGTGCGGAGCTTAGGACCCAGGCATATGCTGTGCCAGGCTGCTGCGACAATTAGCTAACGTTTGGAGAGTGCTGAGAAGCACGGTCTCCAACATGCTATTTTAAGATGTGCAGTCTTGATCACATATACGGGTCTACCTGGCAGAAAAGGAACTGAGACAAAGCATACAGCTGACATTCCCTAGGCTCTGGGTGAATGCCAGTGTTAAATGTACTGTTTAGCACAGAGAAGACCATTTTCTGCAGAGAGAAAGCAAGCAGGAGCTCATTAGGACAGTCAGAGTCCAGTGAGAAAGATGATATACCCCACGGTCAGCAAGTGCCTTGGTATCTTCACCTATTCGTGGTGAGCAGACAAGAATCTTCCTCCCTCCCAGATGAACTGCAGGAAACCTTTCTGCTTTGTGTCACTTCCACAGATATCATCAGGACTATTTGCATAAATATGCAAGTGGTAATCAAACCTGGGGAGTTCAGCTGCTTTATGGTACACTTTTTTGTGCATGCTGTGCATACAAAGCAAATAGATTTTCACTCAGTTTAAAGTGAATTGAGCAGCGACCAAACTAATGGAAGGCACATTTTTATTCCTGCTTTTTGGTGTGATACCTCTCCCAGGATGTAATACAGTTACTGTCATGGCCAAAGAGCACAGCAGACCTGCTGGCCCTCCAGTAACAATCCCATTCTTCGGCCTGCAATTTTTTAACTAGTTGAAAACAATAAGTAAATGAGGACAACTACAACTGCTGATCCTGTAAGGCGACTTTTCATGTATATTTTAGATACTGAGACACTGTGCTAAATCTATCTTACAAACAAGAGTCTAGGAAAAATTAAGTGACTGAGATTCCTCCTTCTTGATGTCTTCATTTTGTTTTCTGCTTGATTCCCGGCTTGTTTTAATATTCAGACCAGAGATTAGCACACACTTCATACATGTTCCTGCTTTTTTTCCCAGAGTTTTGTTTGGCTGTCCAATGGCAGAGCAGAGGACTGTAGATCTTTACAGAATGATCAAATATGTAACTTTAGCCATGTCAGCTTGCATATAGTTAAAGTTGGTGATTTTCAGAAGTGAAGTAAATGAAGACCAGTGTAAGAACTGAACTAAAACGAGGATTTAAGTATCATTTTCTTAATTACTTGACGGAATCCTACCATTTTTGATTTAATAAGTTACTTAAGTGCCAGGTAAGAGGAAGTCAACTAGAAAACTGGTAATCATCTATCGAGTTGTCTAAAAAAACAGCACTTCCCAGCTACACAGTGTAATATTTATGACTTATGACTAGTGGTGATACTTTCTCAAGACAGATGATCAGACTGTACATTAAAAAAAATCAGGCATAAAAAGTTTAGGAGATTGTCATAAAGTCCACAGTTTTGAGTCTTGTAAGTTTCTGATGCAATCAGCTTTGGGGAATTAAGTTTTTCATTGCTTGTTTCCTTCTCGAAGATGATTACTTCTAGATGTCCATAATCTTTCTAGCTTCATATCTTCATTTGAAGAATACATATCAGCATACTGTTTTATATCATTAACAGAGGAATCTGTTGATGAAAAAGTATTGTGATACAGGATAAGGGGTGAATTTAAGAAGGTGTAACTCAACAAGCATTGAGGGCCAACAGTAAGTGATTAACTGTACAAGTTGATGATGGCAATCTGATACATCCATAGAGGGAAAATACTTTTCATTGAAGACAAGTTTTTGTGCTACGTTGGCTTGAATAATCCAATTTTTCAAACAAGTGGCATGTTAATAAATATTTAATAAAATGCCAGAGAAATTATAAGCAATGTTAGAGTACCCTTTCTTGGGAGTAAGGTTTTGAAATTTTTCTCTTAAGTTTTATATTCTGTTCTCATCTCATCATTCAGAGACAGCTTGCAAAACCAGCTATAATTTATTATACTCTAAAGAAAACAGCTTATCCAGATGAAGACATATTAGGACGAGCTGGACTTTAATATTTCCATTTGTGGTTGCATTGTGACAGTTAGTTACATTTTTGTTTCTGTAGGAAAATCCATGTCTGCCCTGGCCCATACAGCATGATTTTCAGCATTTCTGTGTCAGCTGTCTCCCAGTGCTGAGGACTCAAGTCAGATCACCTCAAGCATGGAGCAGTTCAGCCCTGCTCCGTTCACTTCTGACAAGGGGACTGGAAGCATAATAAAAGGTGTTTCTCCCCATTGCACGGATACTTTGCACTTTGAGTAAAACAATTCCGTGTGATTAAAAGTAAGTGCCCTTAATCCCAGCTCCAAGCATTGTTCATGACTGTTTATTCAGTAGCAAAGCTCTTCCAAACAAAGCCTTTCCATAGGGGTAGCTGTCCCCCAGCATACATCCCTCCAGGGAGCTGAAAAGCAGTGACAACTGGGGAGTTCCCCTGAAGATACCAGCAGTCACTGCACCCCCAAGTGCCCTCCACAAAGGCAGAGTGGGCACGCCACACTGCTGCTACTGCTCCTCCAGGCAAGAGCCACTGCTGAAATTGGCTACAGCCTCCAAGGAAAATGATCGGTTACATTTTATTTTTATACCCTGAGCCTTCATCTTTACACTGGTCAGGGAACAGCTGCCTCTAATCTCTCTTCTAAATCATGAGCCTATTACGGCAACCTCTTGGGCATCACAGATGCTAACCTTAACAGGCCAATGAGACTCGCATGCCAGCTATTATCCTTATGGCAACTATGTGTGGCATTAGTTGTGGGTCTTTTTTGTTGCCTGTTTAATTTTCACGGTAGCAGTTTTTTCTCAGGAGTCAGAGAGTCACTTCTCTCCCTAAACGCTAAGATTCACTCACCAGCGGCATGCGAAGGGTTGTTTGGGGCTTTGGCATTACAGGTTTCATTTCCAGAGACTGCCGCACGATGATGCAAACTGCCAGGAAAATTTAAGCACGGATGATTAATGGACAGTAAAGTGACCTGTGGACTACCCGAGATGCTATTCCTCTGGGAAGGCTGCCTTATAATATCTCGTTTAGATAAGAGCAGTGAGCCACTCTGCCCTTGGAAGTGCCATGGTTTCAATTCACCACTGCCATAAGAAATGTGAAGGGGCAAACTTCTCAGCAGGGCAAGCAAAATCCAGCTCTTCCTGCTACAGATGAGACTTGGTAAAGGCCACAGAGGTGAGTCTGTGAGAAGGTGGTTTGCTCTGCCTATATGAAGATCTGGTCCTGCAAAGAAAATAACCTCCATACACATCAGCCTCTTGGAAAGTTAAGAGGAGACCTGCATTTTAGAATACTGTAAGAAAGTGTAAACAGATCTATTATGTGTGGAAACTCTTCCTCTATCACTTGGGAAAAAGCTAAACGTAGGTGAAAGAAAAATTATTTCCATCCTCCCTGAGATTGGTAGTTAAGTATTAAAAGGCATTTCCTCTTCTTTTTGATAACTTTTAGTAAAAGTGAGAAATTCCAAAAATTTGCTCACCACATACTTCTGAGGGTCAGTGGAGGCAACACTGAGTAAACCAAACTCCTTTGGTGAATGAATCAATGCCTGGAAAAGCAAGGAAGAAAAGTATAGAGCAAGGGAAGTACAAGACTGGAAAGAGGTAATTTTCTCTCTTTTTCACAAAGAGTTTTATAAAGGGCTCCACAGTTGGTGCTTGTATCCAGGTAAGATTTAATATATATTCTTTCTGATGGTGGTGAATTGCATTGGTCAGAAGAGATCCTTTTCCATATATACAATATAGAAGTCTTGGAAGGAATATTTTCTCTTAAAGTGACTGGAATAGTACTAAAAGTGCGAGCTGACAGCATGTCTTCAGAGCTAGTGGCTTGTTGACTTAATATTCCTCTTTCAGGGAAGCCAGTGATCTGAACAAGACTAGGCGCTTTTCGTGTTCCTGGCCGTGGGCTGTGGTTTGCTCAGACACGGAGGGATCATTCTCATGCATCCCTTTGCCCAGCCTTCACCCCACAGAGAATACAGTATGTAAAAATGTGAGATACCTCAGAGATAGAAAACATCAAGATGAGAGATTCATGCTAAAAAAATGAATTCTTCTCCTGACTTAAATTCACCAACCTTGTAGTCTGAGTCTATAACCAGAATTGCCAAACACCATCTTCATTTGAAGACGATTCTCTTATATAAACAAATATAAGCATGGATACATGCAGGGAGACAGCTACAAATATTTGCAATTCACCAGAATGACAGAGGACATAATTCAAATGGTATGAATTATTTTGCAGAGAAAAGTGCAGTACCTTCAGCCTCATACAATTTCTACATACTTCACGTGGCCTCAGTTGTTGTTTAGTAGCTCACAATATGAATACTTCTAAGAAGTTATAAAAAAGCTGTTTATCTCCTTTATCAGACTAGAAAAAGAAATTAAAGCAGCTTCCATCCCATGCACAAGCAGGGCACCAGTCCATTCCTGGTAGTATAACCTTGAGATGTCTGGTTTTCCTCAGGGCCATGCTCCAGTGATTCATCCACAGTGTTGCATCCATCCTACCTCCCTTCTTTCCCAGAGAGAAGCCATTCTGCTCTATTGCAGGCACAAAGGAACTTTCCACCCACCTACATTTAACCTAAAAATGCCAATAGAGCCTTTGGGCCATGTATTTTCTGTGCTCAATACAGGGGTTTGTGTAAGTATATATTAGTTTTATTTCCTCTGCCAGCAGATATTGCTGCCAAAAGTTTTTAATATTAATTGTGCTTGTAACTGGGAGTGGTTCTGCTCACCTGTGGTATCCCAAACACCTCTCGCTTTCCAGGAAGGGAAAGGATACAGAGTACAGCAACCGAGGAAGAAATGTCTTATGCCCCTTCCACTAAATGAAGGCTGGATTAAAAGGGCAAATGCCCAACTTGCTGAAATGAAGGCAGGAAAAGAAGTAAAGTTTTCCCTCCATCGCCCTGTGCTGAGTTCTGTAAGGGAAAAGGTCTCAGTGCCTGCTGGCAGAGTTCTGGGGCTTCTGTCTCAACTATCCTTTATCACTGTATGCAGATTATTTTTCTTTAGACTTCAACGGTGAAGGAAAGAGGGAAGGGTAGATGGAAAGGAAAAAAGTAGAGAGGCAAACAAAATTTAAGTTTTATTATTCTTGCTCATGGACTTTGTCTATTATTCTAGAATCACTTTAGGACTAAGTCTTTTTAGAGATATGAAGAATATCTACCTCAGACAAAATTTAAAAATTTTCCCCTTTTTATTGTATTAGTAAATCCCCCCACATACCTCCCATTGAAAGCAAATCAGTCTGAGATGCATCACCTTGGCTAATACTTTATTTTCAAGTGCATTGGTCATGCTTACGTAGTCTTGGTTCCTTCTCTTCACAAGTTTGTAGATTTTCTTTTCTACAATGTACTTGCATAGCAAAGGCTAATCTCAAAGACTTGTTCATCAATCCTAGCCTTTCACTAAAAAGCATGTCCAGTTAGAACTGTGGTGTCACTCTAGTTGACTGCCCATCAATGAAAGCTTGTAGCTAGTCCACTCAGCTTGAACAAGAAAAAAGTTGACAGGAGGCCCTTAAGACCTTGTTGTTCTTCTGCTGGCTTGCAAGGTAGTTCTGAGCTAGTCCTTTCCAAAAAAGTAATAGCTTTTGTTTTGTCCTATTACTATAGTTCAAGAAGGGAAAGAAACCAGAGAGCATCTATCTGTGCCAGGAAAGAAACATATCTCTGATAAGTAAGAAACCTGTTCATTAATTTCCATTTCAAATGAATTTTCCAAAATTTTCCAATTTTGCTGCTCCAGCCACAGCTAGCTTAAGAAAGGTTGAGCTGTTTATGTGCAACTTAAGATGGATATCCAAGACATTGCTTTTTTAAACAATTGTTTTGTATTGCTGACTGATTTTCTACTGAACAGACACAGTTACTTATAAGAAGCTGTGATATTCACACTTTGTCTTCTGTTCAGTTACAGGAAATTTGTCTCATGAGGATTAGAAATGCTCCCATCTGCAATACAGACATTTCTATCAGCAGATGAGACCAGGAAAACCTACTGTTTGTGAGTAATTTCTGCTAAAATTAAGCACTGTCTCTTAAAAGTGAAATGAGAGGGTGACATGTACCTTTAAAACTATTATTCTAATCAGTGGCAGAAAATAACCCACACCTGTGACTATCTGTAAGGCAAATAGCATGGGCATGAAGTGAGACTCTAATCTCTGCCCAGTCCAAATGCAGCTTTTGAACCTCTGTCCCACGGCAGTGCCAGGACTATTGGCTGGAACCATTGGCTGAAGACTCTCAGATGCTCCCGTGAGGGTCTCGAGGCGATGCTCTCAGCTCCACTCACCTGTGGATGTGGTGTGAACCTCTCCTTTGTTCACATGGTGGAGAGAACCTGCAATAGCAAGGGACCAGGGACTGGCACAGACCTTAAAGTTACTGAGATGGGAAGGGAAAGCCAGCATGGGTCAGATTAAGGGGCAGGATCAGAGTGTCTCCTTATCCCATAGGACTAACCTGGGCAGGTAACTGAAGCTTCCACACGTGAAACAAGGCACAGGCCATCTTTTACAAATTGCTACCGAGGGAGTAAATCAGAGATTATAATCAGTAAAGTAATATACAACAGCTATTCTCGTCTCTCTCTTAGCACTAGGCTTTTTGTGCCACCAAGAGACAAATAAATTGATATCAACTTCTTAATATACTTGCTCTAATGACAGAGCTTTTTCACTCGTAGCTGCACCTTTGCTTTAGCTTCAAATAGGGTTGTTAGTTTTGTAAATACTGCTTGGGCAGTAATGCATTAGGCACAAATAAAAACTTACAGTTACCATTCTTTCCCACAAACCCCAAAAAAGGGAGCAGGATTTAGTACCCCTCTCTCAGAGATAGGCCATAAAAATTCACTGATACAGTCTCTTGCCACAACTGAGAGGGCAGTGACCTGTGGCCAGGAGGCTGGGGGCAGAAATAGGGCAGGGACCTCTTAGAAAGGCAATAAAAAGGTCAACTACTTATAGTTTGTGAAAACAATAAGGAGTAAACTGTCCCTCATTTAACCTATTATATTGTTTTACTTAGTCATTAAGTCTCAGTAAAGAAAATTAATGAAAACCTTCGTTTGCAGAAATGCCAAGTGTCTGGTTGGTCTGAGGGAACAAGAGGGGTTTTTAAGGCTCCTGTTTGATTTTAAGGCAGGTCAAACCTTGTATCTAAAAATTATGGCTTTCTAACAGGGGTACCAAATACGTCTGGCAACTTGGACTTCCAGACCTAAGAAATAGTAAGTACTGGCACTGAAAAGAGAGAAAACATCTTCCCATGCCATATGTCTCCCTGTCCCATAGTCAGGAGCTCAAGGACAGTCCATCATTCACCTTTCATCAGGAGTCACAGCAGCATTTTTGGAGACTTGTAGTACAAAAAGTCCATGGAAGAAAAATAGTCCTCTTGTAGTCTAAGCTAATAGGGGAACACATTGTAAAGCAACCCCCTTGCTTTCTGAGAGCAGGACATATACAAGCCAATTCAATTTCCATCTCCCAAATTATTATTCTTACCTATACGCATCTCCTAAAGTCAATCTAGTAAACATAAAGGAAAAAGTTTCACACCAGGACTCTGAGCAAGCAGAGGGGAGTCTGCTGAGCATGGAGCGACCATGGAGCCTGCCAAGGGGCACAGTCCTGGTGCATTATCTGTGCTCTGCTCCTGGTACAGCACCCTTTAAGCAATTCCACTGATGAACGGGCTTCAGGGGCACATTTTGGGGCATGAGCATGAGATGACAGAATCAGATCTCTTAAATTAAGCCTGATTTCAGATAGTTTTGGCCTGGGTTGCTTTCTGTGACTTGCCAAAGCTACAAAAGATGTGAAAGCAACAGGAATTTATTAAGAGAACGTAATCTGGAGGACACATGTATAATGCAGTAGAAGAGAGTTGAGAGAAATGTGTGGAAAATCAGCAGAACAAAATATATTTGGTTGTTAAAAAGAATTTCTTTACACAGTGATGGTCTAGGAAAAAGAAGTGGTAAGAAATACTGACCACTTGAACCCTACAATAACTCTGGGAGAGGAAAAAAACACTGCATTGGCTGAACATGTTCTTCATCCCCTCAAAATCCAGACTTCTGGGGCAGCTCTTCTATAAATATTTCACTGCACATCTTGCTCTGCAGCCTGCAGGCTGAGGCCAATTGTGTGGCCATTCCTGTCCCTAATGGCCTGATCCACTATAGGCCATGTAAATCAGGGGGAAATATTCTCAAGGGAAAAATAGGGCCTTGAAAAAGGCCCTGAAATATACCAGATAAATCAGCAGCAGTGTTGGCATTGCATAAAGGGCAGGGTGGATAATAATAGCAGCAAAGAACTCCCAGAATCCTGAAAGCATGGCAGAGGTTAGGCTTTGCCACTGAGACAGTTGTTCAGCAGATATTTAAATATTTTGAAGGAAAGTTCAGTAGGGCAATCTTGCAGAGAGCTACTAAAAGGCTCTGTTTCAGCTGCAGCCATGGGTGCTAGGTGCTGGCTGAGGATGCTGCTGACACACAGCATGGCCTTTTCAGCACTTCATGGATGCACATCCCGTAGTCCACCACCCTGTCTCATGTGGTTCAGTCCATAACGATGGGCTGTGAAAACTGAAGCCTGCTTCAGCAGCTTGTTAAAAGGTGCCTCCAGCAACCTGCTCTCTGGCCAGCTCTTGCTTCCTGCTCTGATAGACACCCTGGCCATTTTCAGCTCAGTAATTTTCCTACGGAAATTCAAGCCTGGAATGGGAAGCTCCCACCATCCAACCTCACCCTCCATATTCTTGTTGCAGCACATTACTGGAATTTTCCTTGCAGACCCTGGCCATGTTCCCACTGACCACTGCATTCCCAGCAAACTCTCCCAACATCCCTTCAGGGAAGCCATACGGGAACACATTACCATCTTCACTGTGCACTGGTTCTTTGGAGTCCGGACAGATTGCAATATTCTCAAATGTGTCCATTCTTCAACTATTTTTTAATTTCTTCAACAATTAATTCTTGCTCTGCATTCTGACTCACTGAGTGCTGTACTTCTCTTAAGTAATGCATGCTAATGATCATCTCCTCTGGATTTTATAGCTAATGGTGGTGAAAGATGAAAGCCCAATATTGCCTATTATACTGGGTCTACAGTCAGATATTAAAAGAAAAAACCCTCTAAGATGGCATCTGTTGTAGCCAAAGTTCATATATTTCTTCATGAAAATTCAACTACATTAAAAAAAAGAGAGACTGCAATAGATGGAGGATGATTCATGCTTAAATATACAGCTGAATGCCACTCAAAATTCTCCCTTTTCCCTAGTTTCTGCTGTTTTGTGAGTCCAGTGAAAGAAGAACTATGATCATTGCTAACAAATCTCCATTTTCTCACCTTGCCCTTCAGCATTTCATCAGAGGTAATAGTAAAATCTGGTGCTGTTTTAACATCACACAAAGAGCATTCCTTGGCTCTCTTCTCTCTACACCCTGCTTTATCTTTCACTGCTCAGCAAATCTTCACATGAAATTAATGTTTAGCTGCAAAAAAGTGTATTGAGGTTATGCAAGAACACAGAAAGTAACAAGACTGTTGCTGAATGGCCCTTTTTGGAGAAATTGGCCCCATTTCAGTGGTTAGTGAACAGCTGCCTCTCAGCTGAGATTTATCAGCTAAAGACAAGGTGATACTAAATCTAGCAGAAGCCATAGAGAGCTGTGAAAACTGGATGGTTTCTTTCTGGCTGTTCACTGAAGTGCATGAGCCTGAGCATTTGCATCCTGGAGAACGATGCCCGGGCATTTATGAGTAGCAGACCTGCTCCTTGCAGCTCTCACTGGGAAGAATCTCCCTGCAGTGAAGGGGTGATGCTACTGAGTGCCAACTAGCAGAAGAAAGCAAAGCAGAACCCCTGAGACAAGTGCCCAGATTGATGTCTGGCACAGTCTTCTGTATTGCTGAGCTCAGAAATAGGTTAGAAACTTGAGAGAGGTTGTAGCTACATGTTCTATCCAGGTAGCAAGTGATTCCTTAGACAACCCCTGATTTACATCTGCTGTCTACCCCTTTCTCTTGGTTGCTTTTGTCCCATGGTCACTTTAGCTAACATTCAACACTAATCTGTGTCTCCTGCTCCACCTATGCAATGCCTCAGGGTGAGGTGGATGCTGGAAAGAGGTGCTAGATCATGGGAGAGGGTAGGGTGCTACTGAAGTCATCACTATCTTCCCTTTTTCATGCCTGCAGAAGCAAAGTCAGGTGGGACCATCCTTACATGGGCTCATGTCTTCATTATGTGTTTCCCATGAATTTGCTGTAATTCAAATATAAGTGATTGCAGCTTTGTGGGAGAAGATTAGCCTCCTAAGACACTGACAAACCTCCAAAGCACTTGAATAGGTATGAGTTGGTGGCATGTGACAGCAAGGTTGCAAGAATGAGATGGAAAGTGTCACACTGATGTAGTTATCCTACTGGAAACCATGGATTCCACAGACAGCAGAGGCAATGGAGGGAAGACAGCAGACATAGGAGCCATTGCCCAGAGGAATCTGGCACTGACCTGTGTTTCATGCAACACAAACATCTTGCTTAACTTGCCAGTTGTCGTTTGGCTTTCGTGCCCCCATAAGTTTCACAGCAGGGCGTGATCCTCCTTGAGGGGTGTCTTTTGAGGGTGCAGCCCAGGAATATGGTGGTGAGGGAGGCCATGCCAAATATGCCACACCAGGCAAGGGAAGCAGGATGCCAGGTAGGAATCATGAAGAACCACTTTGAAGTTAAGTCTGGGGTGGCTTTATGTCTTTCTTTCATGTTGCAGGATGTTCTGGCATCTGAGTTTTTTATGGTTGGTCTGATAATTGAATGATTCTCTGTGGAAATAAAAACGTTATTTACAAAAATTCCTTACAAAAAAAAGTGACAATTAACTGCCAGTGATTTTCCTAAATCACACACTGCTATCACAGCTACCAGAACACTGATTAAAACCAAGGGCCACCCCTGCAGATACATACAGAAAATCACTCAAGGTCTCTTGCAAATTGCAATTTCACAGGCTGGCAACCTATCAAAGCACTCCAGCTCAGACCTGGCCAATAAAAGCATAGGAACAGCTTTTTCATGTGTTTCTCTACTAAGATTTAGTGTTAATGGGACAGAATATTCCGGTAACCTTTTAAAAGTTTGGTCTAATTCACTTCTTTGGGTTTGAGAGTGTGGAGCTGCATTAATCTGGTTATTGGGTAGTAAGTGAAGGGAGGTGACATAGAGGGAAGAGAGCAGGTGGTTTAAGGTGTTTTTCATGTGGCAGTTGGTATAAAAAGACAGGTGAGCTGACCAGTGTGAAATTTAGCTTGCTGACAGGGGACAGACACCCACAAGGCTGTTGTCTCACCCTTGCACCACCAGCCCCAGAGGCAGGCAGCACCTGCGCAGCTCCGGTACTATCATCCTGGGATGAGAAGGATATGTGGGGATGAATAATTCAGCTGCAAATCAGCTCTCTGACTGCACTGCATTTTTTTTCTGAGTTGCTATTTTTAATTTAGATACTCCCACGTGTGTTTTTGGTGGATTAGAGACATATGAGAAATAGAAGAAGGTGGCTGACACAGGCAGGTAGCAGAGCCTGGGGGCGGCAGAGGTTTTTACCAGCACTGGCCTAGAGCAGGTCCAGAGCCACCTTCCTGTCGAGAGCAGCATGGGGCTGAGGACCTCTGAGTCCTACTTACATTGGTGGGAGCTGAAAGTGCTCAGCACTGCTTGCACAAGATTCATACCTCTGTGCTGGCAATCATAAAGAAAAAGCAAAGGTGCCTGTACAGTTATAGCCAGAGCTGGATGTCAGGGGATCTGGGTTCAGTTTTGAGGTCTACTACTTATCTCCTTTGCACAAATCTTGTAAATCCTCTCCCTTGTGTTTCAGATTTGTTGGTGGGAACATTGTTACCACTGCTTCCTCTGATCTGCCTCACCATTCTCTGAGGAAGAAATCATTCCTGCTTGTTCATAGCTACACAAGATAACTCATGTGGGAGCTTCTTCTGCTCTAAGGTGGCATCTTCCTTTTGTATTTTTTAATCACAAACATCAAAAGAAGAGAGTCTTCAAAATTGTTTAAGAGGAAGTAGAAAGGTTTTAGATGCAGCAGCTCAGTAAAGAGATGAGGGACCGTAGGAAACAAGGGGATGGAAAAAGCTGTCTATTTGGGCAAAAGCAAAACTATGGTTACATGCTCATCTTTGTGAGAATTGAGATTTCTGGAAGAGATTGGCTGGAATTTTGATTTGTACACTAGTTCCTGCAGATTATAAAACAAAAGATCAAAATATAAATAAAATCCTCTCATGTCTGAGAATCTTTCCTTTTTTCCACTTGCTGAGTATACAGTATCCAACAGATGAGATCTAATATTAATAGTAACTGCTTTTACGAAGGCTACACTGCTTTTGACTGGTAAAGGCATTCATGTCTTTCTGTGGACTCAAGGAAAGCTTTGAAATTTAGAGTAGTTCACTCCTTGTTAGGTTATACAGAATCTCATCTCTTCAGCTGTAAGTCACTGGATATGGAGAACTTCTTAAAAATGGGATAAGAGAGAAGCAAGTATTTGAACCCCAAAAATTAATTAACTAATATGAGATCATTCCACAGATTACTGCCAGGTTTGTGTAAAGTATCCACGTTTTCAAGGCATAATGTACTGTGCTACCCCTTCTCAGCACCTAAAAAAAGGTCTTAAAATAAGAAAAGCCCTTTCCTTCTTTCTCTATTTCTTGATCTTTGTGATCAAGAGAATCCTGGACTATTGCTTAATTGTTTGATTCCCACTCAGGAAAATCTGATGCTGTTCCCAGATGTTGGAGGAAAAGTAGCAAAACAGAAAATGTAGTGTGATGTATTAGTGATGAAGAAGCCAACATGCTTCGCAACAGAAATTTCTCGACCAATGGTTCACAAGGCCTGGTGGTCAGTTCTAACCATGTGATATCCAGGATAATGGAACAAAAAGCATTCTCACTCCATTCAGAAAGTAGGTAATTGGCCAACCAGCCAAATACCTGATAAGCTCTATTTATCATTGTGGTGGTTTAAGCACCACAATATTAACTAGGGGGCACTCTTAGTAATGACGAGAAGAATGACAGAATGTGACAACAGCGAAACACTTTATTTGTCTGGAGCTCAAAGAAAACACAGTTTAGGAAACCCCAGACTCAACACAAAAAAACAAGCACCCAGCAAAACCACAAAAAGGAAAACCAAGAAAAAAGGAATAAGGGAACTGCTTTCAAAGGCCAGCCAAACTGGCCACAGAGAGGCAGTGGAAAGGAAGAGCCACTTTCTCTTTCTCCTCCCTCTCTGATGGGTAGCCAACTCCCAGCCCTTGGAATCTCTGAAAAAAAACAACACAGTGAAAAGTTCTCCCCCCCCCCAACCCGGGATATTATTTGGGGAAGCTTTCAACCTGTAGTTGTGCTCGTGTGGCTTCAATGCCGATGGAGGTGGGCTGAGTCAAGCCACGGGGCCTGGGAGTAGGAGA
>VXBA01003365.1:716140-823726 GCA_013399895.1 Serilophus lunatus
GGCACCGTGGGCTCCTGGGAGCCACAGTGAATCAGGGAGGGGAGCGAGGGAAGGAAAAAAAAACTGAAAAACCAGGGTTTACATTGAGAACAGGGGGATCCCGTCCCCTTTTCCCCTCCCCGCTCCCTCCAAGAACCTGCCAGCACACCCCCCTGCACCCCCCCCTCCCTTTTCAACCCACTACAATCATGCACCTTTGGCCTCCTGATTTCTCCTGGGAAAACAACAAGCACCAACAAGCGCACACCCTGTGGTGGCTTCTCACACCAACACTTTATGAAGACTAGCTACAATTTTAAAACACAAAACAACATGCCAGACAAAGGTTTCGTTTCCCTTCTTGAAAGAATTTCTTTCATTAATTTAACCTCCAAAAACTACACTTGCCTGAAGCCCCCAAACAGCAAGTCTATGAGCATTGAAACAGACTATGGCTCGAGACAGGGAACCCTTGGAGGCCTTAATGCAGGAATGAATTGTTTTATATCATTAGTAAGCCAAGAGTTTCTGCTTTCCCAGGGGATATAAAGCATTTAGTTTGCAGCTGGTACTTCACAAGACACTGCTCCAGTGTATTTTGCATACGTACTACAGACTATTTTACGGCTTCTAAACTTTTATCAAAAACTTAATTATTTTCTTCTCTCTAATGGCCTGTCTAAAGTATGATGCAGATTTCTTAGACATCTTTTTACCCACATGAACCTCCATCACTCCTTCCAGATTTTTGGAAAGTTGTTGGTATGTAATTTTTGCTTTCTATTTGTTCTTCTTCAGTTTTGTCAAAGCTCAGATGAATAAAGTGGCAGCCATTAACCAGTTTTCATCCCATGAATAAGCTGCAGTAGTGGTCACTTGGTAGATTTTTATCAGGAAAGCACTCGTATTTGATTTCCCACCAGCAGTTTGGTAAGTCAGAGACTTTTAACAGCCTGTAGTAACCATCACCCAACACATCTGTGCAGCCAGTATCTGTGCTGGCTCCTAGCTCCATGCTCCCTCAGCACACAGAGAAGCTCCTTGAAACAACATTGCATTAGGAAGATGTTTTGGAGACATCACTCAACACCTTCTGCCAGCATCATTCCAGGTTGTGACATGCTCTCAAGTATGCTTTGGTGACACTGGATGTATGGAGGTACTACCAATCTCTCCATCGTGCTCCTCAGCATGATGTCAGGCAAACCATGTCCTGCAGTCCTGAAACTTGCCTGGAACTGCCCTGAATTCCAGAATGTAATTCTATGGCATGGTTGAGTTTATTTATGGATCTAAAGTGAGCCGTATTCTCCAAAGACACGCTCTCGACTGTTAAGAAAAGTTGCACTCATGTAAAAAGTCTTTTATTGTTGAAAAACTACTTAACATTTCAAATGTACTTTCTTTTTTTAGCTATATCATACAAATCTCAAACATCTTCTATTAAGAAACAATATATTCCACTTTCTTATACAGTTTTTGTGACATCTTTTCTTATAACTTCGACTACAAAGAGAAAATGAGTGGCAGATATTTTCTCATTTCCTATGCAGCCTAAAAACACCAAATCCTGAAAAGGTGTTACTTGCTATTTCAGAATTGCAGTCCAGAGCATTCAAACATCCTATTACTTATCTAATAATTGAGAAGTAAGAGGATTTCTGACTACTATGAATGGACTGGAATAGCATATGCATTATAGCTATGAACCAAGATCATTCTATGTAATGAATGTAATATCTGTGTACTCTACATGGTATTAAATACATCTGTTGATAGTCACATTAATAAATCAGTAAAGATAGGGAGGAAAAAAAGAAAAAAAAAAAAGAAAAAACTTCAATCATAGTAAATGATCATTAGGAAAACTGCCAGAGATCACACAGCATTCACAATGCATGACCAATCCTGTTTCACTTCTTTTCCTAAGAAAATTCAATTAAAAATTCCTTTAACAGGACTCAGAGATACAAACAGTGCTAATGAAGAATATAAGGTATCTGCACTTGCATGGACAGCAGGGGATTGTAACAGCATCATAACTCTTCTATCTGTAACATATGCAATATCTTAAAGCAGTACTTTAGTACTCTCTGCTGGACTGTGATCAGGCAGTCCCCCCATGCACACCATCCCTGACACAGTGGCTTGCTGGGTACAGTATCTAGTTACGCTTATGCTGGTTCTGCTCAGGCTCCCATAACTAAATAGCCTTCCATTCCCAGATCAGCACACAGGTTGGGAAAAAACATCACACTCAATGTTTCACAAAATTTCTCACGCTCACTTCTCATGCACTGTTGGCTTTTCTGCAGCTTCTCCTCCCTCTCCATGCATCATGAGAAGCAGCAGACCGGCAAAGGAACATAAAATACGGATTATAAAGTGCAAAGATGTCCTGCACTTTTCACATCTTTCCAACAGTCCATCATGCCCAGAGGGCACAGCTGAGGGACTGTTGACAAAAGCTACCCCTGGGGGAGGTCAGTTCCCTTCTTCGTCTTTCTGTAGGCAACAGAGAGAGCAGGAGTCTGTACACTGTGTTGCCACTCATGACCTTTCTCCCTTAGTGTAAAGCCTTCTTCAGCTAAAACAGGCCCTAGTGAACACTGTCCCCAGCCTCATGCCCAGAGTGGGCATGCACGAGACCCAAGGCAGGGCTCCCACACGTGGCTCCTCACTGGCCTGAGACAAAGCGACACACACAGTCTGGCTACCTCAGGTATAAAATGGATGCAATGTCCTAGTACAAGAAAACAGTCTGTTTGTCCTTTGCAGCACTACCTACTTTATCAGTCCAACTGCAAGAAGCTGCCATGGCTCAGTTGTAAAAAAATAAGAAACAGCACTGAGTCACCATCCATGACCATCATTGCTGAGCTTAGGTTGTTCTTGAGTGAACAAGTGATTTTCTTGCATCACTAAAGTATGAATCAAGATCTATCCTGTGCTGAAATTGCATGTCCTTTGCTTGAATCTGCTTTTTGGAACAGGAAGGCATGGCACATCCCCTCCTGCGTGTCTCTAGCAAGTCATTTCAATGGGAATAAGAAACGCTGAGTGAGTGCATCCGGTACATCTGGTATGCCCGCCAGCCATGCTGCCAGATTTGCTGACAAATGTGCAGAGGAACCTTTCCCCTGTTCGAATGTAAATTTTCATTTTTATTAAAGCATAATGAGTTTTGAAGGGGGAGCAGAAAGTGATTTACAGACACGCCAACTCTGCGTTACATCTATGAGACTTTCAAGTTTCTCACAGTACTGCAGGATGGATAGAACATCTGCCTAACGTTGCAATTCCAAGCTAAATCCTAGTGAGAAAAGCTCCCTTTTAAAATGTTACTTCCCAAAGTAATTTTTCCAGAGAAATAAGGACTTGAGTGACCAATTATAGTATTTCAAGAGGCAGTCTGCATTACCAATCCTAGACCATAACCTGGTTCTCCACAGAGATCGTGCCACATCATCTTTTTTTTGTTAACGGGCTGAATTTTGTCCTAAAAGTTGTTAGCATTACTGGAGAGGGGGAGGCAGTTTCCACTCCTCTGGAAGGCTTTTAGAAGACCTCTCTGATCCAATAATGAGAGCCTACTGTTTCCAGTCTAAATGTGATATGGTTACTTGGGGGTTTTTATTCTTTTCCTTAAATAGCTCTTCTCTGTTGCTGTTATTAGGCCAACCAATATATTCTTAGAAAAAAAATTCTGTATCCTGTCATAGCCTTTATTTTTTAGACTAAGCAGCACTTTATGTCATCTCTCATGTGATATGCTTTATGGAACCTCTGCACTTGTTGCAGATGAATTTGTCTGTCTCAGACAAATGTGATAGCAGTTGTGTTGCAGATGCACATTCATCCATGCCTTCTACAATGAAACTTTCACTTTCCACTGAAAATACCTTGTCTGATGTATGCTCTGAGCATGAACACATTCTTCATGGCTTCTTCCCATGGATGATTCACAGTCACTCTGTCATCCTCTCTGACACCAAGAGTTCTCTCCACCTGAGTTATCTCATGTCTCCCCAAGAGAAATTCCTCCTTAACCCTGAAGTGCATGCTGTGAATATTCTGTTCCAATCAAACGCTTCTTCCCACTTATCTACCTGTCAGAGTCAGGAAGGTTTTAATATACAATAGTCTTCTTACATGTTAGCTAAGTCCCTTTATCTTCAGATTACAAGAACCTGTTGACTTCATGTGCTAATGTACCTGATGAAAATATTAACAGCATTGGTCCCAAAACTGACCCTTGAGGTATTCACAGTAACTTGTTTCTTGACTCATGTCTTTTCTTTCTCTTCTCTGCCCTTTCCCATCAGTCAGTTCTTCCCCATCTTCCATGTCCTCTGTTAACCTTGATCTTACTTTGCTTCATTAATATTTTCCCATTTAGGAGTGTATCAACTACTTTGCTAAGGTACAAATGAGATTTACCACATTTTCTATTTTGGAAAATCCATTATCTCATTTAAGGAAAGCTATCAGATTATTCTGGCACCATGCTCCCCTGGTAAACCCAAGGCTCTTTTCATCTTGTTTTATGTTTAACTAGAAAGAATAATTTAATCATCCTTTCACCTTTGGTAATTATACTGTGTGTAGAAGTTAAAAAAAAAAAAAAAAAAGAGGTAGATCACTTTCACTTACATCTGGGGCATGTTTATATGCACATAGATAGAAAATGTGCATATACATATCTGTAGGTGTATATGAGTGTTTTTATATGTATACACAGAAACATATACACATACATGTAAATATGTGTAGGTGAAAGCTTCCAAACTCCACAGCTTTTTAGGAAATACTAACATTTTAACTTGTCCACAAAATAAAGATTAACTAATACTCACTAATTTTAAGACTTGCAGGTATATTCTTCCTTTTCCACTCCAATTCTTCTTCTAGAGCCAGCTGACTGACAGCTGACAGCCATTGAGACAAACCCAGTGTGCAGGATGATTTTACCCACCATCCAAACTGGTCCATGCTGACAGGTATCATTACAAAGTTCAAGTGCAATCTAGTTGTTTGATAATTGCAACGATGAAGTGTGTCCACCAGTGTAAAAAGCTGTTCTAACAGTTACAGTGAATAGAAAATGTCCATTCACCACCTATTTTAAATAGAAGAGCCTGGTTATTAATGAAAGAAAGGTCATCACATGACAGGGGTTTAAGTAACAGCTACCTGTCTTGTTATTCCTTTTTGTCTGACATGGTAGCACACACTTTCGTAATACAAAGATTTATTGTGAGAGAAAGTGGAGGAAGAGGGGCACAGTGTCTCTCTGTAAGGTGGCTGACCAGACGGATGATCTTCTCCCCCAAGAATATGTAGAGGGATATGTACAATGGCAGGGTGGAAGCCTTTGCTAATGGATTTGAGCAGCTGGAATCACCTGCTTCTCAGCACACAATTGACTTGCCATCTCAAATTACATGCTTCAAGACAGAGAGAAAACTGCAAAGCCAAGTTTCAAAATTTGCATTCCTATCTGTAATAAGGAGACATAACATTCCCAGACAACTTTGAGTTGTAGATAGCTTAAGGACAATATGGTATCACCATGACCAGAGCCCACTAGCTCATAAAGATTGAGCTCTCAACCTTGTGACTGAAAATTCAAAATTTTAAACAGTCTTTCAAAAAACCCACATTTTTCCAGATGAAAAGGAAGAAATTTATAACTTTGAATACTGCGAAGGGGGAGTTTTGTTCACCACTGTGTTTAACAAGTTCCGACCAACAGCAAAACTGTGCTAGGGCTTTAGAGAAGATGGCAAAGAGAAAAATGCAGCATCAACCACTGTGTTTGAAAACTAAACTGCTGATGAAAGACAAAAAAGCAGATATGCATTGATTCTGATAACTTCTTCCCACCTACATGCACATACCTACACACACACTTCAGTCTTAATCAGTAAGAAGTTGATGACTGTGAGTGGTCTAATACCTTTGCATGGAACATGGAGGATGTGCATTTTGGGTTAAAAGCACCCCTCTGCAAACACCCAACATAATACAAGTGTTACATAAAATCTCCCGAGAATAAGGCTCATTTAGGTCTCAAAATGTACCCAGTCCCATGTCACAGCTCCAGGCTTAGGGACCAACATCATCCTGCTAAAACAATGCTGATAAAAATTATTCCACTGAGCCTGGATCTCATGATTCCAAAAATCTTCTGTATCATTCAGTGGTTTCATGAGTGGCACAGAGACAGGCACAGGTATTTTCCAACCAGACAGGGCCATCCTGGTCACAGACCACACACTCCAGGATGGGGCGAGCAGGTTGCTGACTTATATCTCTTCTTCCATTGGTGCACTGTGCAAGTCCTTCTTCATTTTGCCAAACCAAGGAATGATGAACATGTGTTGGTTGGGATGACAAGAACCTTTTCTGTCATCAAGGCTAGTTTCCAGCTGAAGTGGGTGTGAACTATATCAGGAAATACCTGTTACGGGTTAACATAACTCACAACTTACGGGTTAAGCTCCATCTCTAGTGATGTGACCAGTCTTGACCAAATCTGTTCCTTTCTATCCCAAAAGTATAACTGTACCTCTTCTACGTGTTTCAATAATTTTTTTCTTCCACTAACACAATATTTGAGTGCTTGTAAAATAAAATCTATTGCAAAAGTAAAGCTTCTATTGATCTGCATGAAGTCACTCAGAATTTTTCTCTTTGAGAGCTGGGCTCAGAGACTGGATATGGTTTGAGAGGGGTTTTTTTTAAATTTAGTTTATTAATATCTTGCTTTTTTATAGTCTCAGGGGATACTCTTCACACCCCTGCAATCCAATCACCTGCATTTATTATTTATTTATTTATTATTTGTTTTAAAGCAAAACCACTAAATATATGTATATGTAAACAGTTGCAAAATGAAACTCAGAAGCTTGTAAAAGTCTGAGCCATTTTAGGGCCTGTGTCTGTACTTGATCCCTGCACCATGCAGGGGCTACTGCCTGATAAGGAGAGATAGAGGAGTGAATAGTCTCTCCAACCCCTTCCTGAGGCTATTAAAGTGGCGTTGAATTTCATTTTCATCCATATGGTGGGCTATGCAGCTCACAGCTCTGATTCATTATTCCTGCAGGATTCAGCTCAGGAACCTGAGAGGTTCCCGCTTCCAAAGAGAAGGGACCTGATGTGGAGCAGCTGGCCGTCCTTGCTTGCAAATGAAACCTCTTTACTTTATGCATGTACTGCTCTTCCCCTCAACTGGGGACAACATCATAGAGGTCAGAGTAAGAGGAAGTAGCAAAATATTGAGACAATTATTTTAAGTTGTCTTGAAAACATTTTGAAAGTCCAATCACTGCCTCAAATGTAGAGATATGATTCTTTTAAATATATTTCAATCTCTGGACTGTTGAATTATCTAACATAAAACATATTGACCTACATTTCTCAGGCTCTGCCATCGAGATTATAGCTGATTGAGTAGTTAGACCTTTGTCTTATCTTTTTAATCCATTCATTTCACTAAAACATTGCTTTCTCATCCTGACAATCTACTTATGTATTTGATTCGCTTGAAGCTGAGGATAATCTGTTTAGATTAATACTAAATCAATCACAATCTTAAATGCTTCCTCGAAAGTTAATGGATGCTATATACAAAAGTAGATTTGCCATACCTAAAGACCACTTAGGTTTGGGCCTATGTGAAGCCTCCAACTCTTCTCTGTTCACCATATTAACCAACAACTCAAACTGGGTTTGGTTAAAGTCTGACCTATCTTGTGATTCTACTGAAGAGGGTGCTTGTGGGAGTTTATAAACCAAGTATTGTACTAAGTCTTGGCTATAGGTGCCATTTTCCACCCACTATTAAAACATTAATATAAAATATTTAAAATAAAGTGGAGGAAAATGAAACCCCAAATCATACAATTTTCTCTTATTCCTTATTTTCTTCTGGAAGGATTTGCTGGTATGACTTTGGTTAGCTGCTAACAAAAACGGGCCAAGCATATTTGACACTGTTTCGAGTTATGTGTTACATAGAAGATATAGAAGATGATTTCTGTCAAGATACTACTGCGAGTATACTGAAATTGTGTGTGTCCTTTTTCATTGATTTTGTTGGAGCTTACTGTGCAGTCTGGATTCTAATAGCGAGGAAGGTGGCCAACATCAAATGAGGCTAAACAAGGTGCAAGATTTTCTGTAAACAGAAACAAACTACGTGAGAAAACCTGAGACCAACCAGGAACATATTCAGAATGAAGAGCACAGGTGTTCTGAGCAGTATGAAAATCCATGAAGATCAAAAACAATCCAGATATACATTGTTATTTGGCATTTAAGGCTTTTTTATTGGCTTATTCATGGTAGGAGTAGTAGTGAGCTGCTTATCTATTAAGCACTAACTGTTTGGCATCACCGTTTCAAAAACACCAAGATCCCAAGCCAACTGCAAGTCCCAGAAATGGCAGTGTAAAGGGGACAGCCAAAAGCACACCAAAGCTTTTCAAAATTGGATACTGACTTTCTTCTGTGGTCTCACCCAAGTCTGCTAACCTCTCTGAGATAATTTTCCATCTATTTACTCAGACATGAGTCAGGGGAGAGCAGGAGTTAAGGCCACTGTGAGGGAAATGATGCTTTCAGGTGAAAACGTGTCACAGCTGGTCACAAGCTCTCATTTGTCCTGGGGAAGGGTCTCAGCCAAGGACTGCCCTCCCTGTACCTTTGCAGGACAAAAATGCCTCATCCCCGCTGAGCCCAGGAACTCACACAGCAGCTCAGAGAGAGGTTTGGGATGGAAGGTCTGTTGAAGCAAAGTCACCATCACTCGGTGAAAGGGAGATCCACAGGAAAGGAAATAAAAATTATGCACAGAGACATGGTGAAACACAGTGTAAGCAGGGTAAGCAGCAGAGCTGCTCTCCATTTGTTTTTGTGGTGAAAAGGTTATAATTTAAGCATACTTGACAGGTACACGCAACCTAGCCAAAAGCTTATACTCAGTAAATATTTATTTTCTGTCATATAAGGAGCTCCTACCTCTAAGGTACAAAAAGGTTGACTTTACTGTAAGCACTGTGCTGCATAAACAAAATGTGTCTGTTTAAACTCTGTTGGAAACACAGCAGTGAAGGAAAAGGTCTAAACATGAAAAAACTCAATAGTGACCAGCGGAAAAAGGGCACAATCCACCAGGGGGGAGGGAAAAAGAGGAGGGGAAGGGGTACTTCTTGTTCCTAGGAGCTACTTGCAGTAATTAAAATCATCTCTGAGATGCACAGAGTTGACAACAGGGTAAGATGCTGTTTTCCAGGCAGAGGTAGCATTAATTACACTGTGCTAGTTTGCCTTTATTGACTTCTGTTCTCTTTCATTAGTCAGAAAGACATCACTCCCAAAGGAAAAAAAAATTGCCTCTATTTCAGAATTAGCTTCTTTAAAAAAAAAAAAAAAGTATAGAAGGGAAATAAAATTATGGAGGGTCAAATGCTACAGCAGCAGGTCATCTGGTCCCACCTCCCTGCTCAAGCAGGGTCATCCTAGAGCACATGGCACAGGATTGTGTCCGGATGGTTCTTGAGTATCTCCAGAGAGGGAGACTCCACAGCCTCTCTGGGCAATCTATTCCGGTGTGCTATCACTCCCCACTAAAGGAGGTCTTCCTCATATTCCTGTGGAAGTTCCCCTACATCAGTTCGTGGCTGTAGCCTCGTGTCCTATTGCTCGGCACCACGAGAAGAGCCCGGCTCCATCCTCAGATACTTCCCTCCCTTCAGATACTTGCACACGAGGGGATCCCCTCGCAGTTGCCGCTCAGCAAGGCTGACCAGGCTCACGGTTATTTTGCTTTTATTATTTGTTTTTTAATCAATGTACAGTTCACCCACGTCCGCACGTTAAATCCGGGGAAGCGGGAATCCCTTCCCGCTCCTCCCGCGGAACTCCCGCCCCCGCCGGGCGGGGCNCCCTCCTCGGGCCGACATTGGCGCTCCCCCCGCCCCGGCAGCTGCGTGCTCCCCGCGCTGGCTGCTCCGGCGGCCTGGGCTGGGCTGGGCTCGGCCTCGCTCGGCAGGTCCCAGTGCCTTGGTTCGGCCTCCCCCCGTGATTACTGCAGCTTTCCAGACTCTCTCTGTGTCAAAAGAGGTTTGGGTTGGATATTAGGAAAAGGTGCCTCGCCTAGAGCGGGGCTGGGCACCGGAACGGGCTCCGCAGGGCAGTGGTCGCAGCCCCAGGCCTGGCAGAGTTCAGAGAGTGTTTGGACAGTGCTCCCAGGCACATGGTGTGACTCTTGGGAATGGTCCTGTGCAGGGCCAGGAGTCGGGCTTTTGATGACCCTTGTGAGGCCTTTCCTGCCTGGGATAGTCGGCGATTCTGTGATTATTTCTCTGTCAGCCCCTTCCTCCCCTCTCAGCTCACCTGCCCGGGTCGGGCAGTGTGGGCTCGTAACCTGCTCCTTGTAAGGCCCTCGCAGCGCTGGGCTGGGGTGCCCTGAACTGGGGCGGGAAAGGGCTCCGCTTGTCCCTGTGCCCTGCACAGAAACCTGGAAAGGCTCGGTGCCACGGCGTTGGGGTTTGCTCGCCCGCTGTGCCACTCGTAATTCCTGGCTTGATAATTATCGCATCACTTGCTGTTTATCCCGTATTGAGGGTGAGGGGGGCTGGGGCTGGGAATGGCACAGCAAAGTGCTTCCTCATCCTGAATTCCATGCGTTTGAGTGAGTGTGGCCCTGGCTGCTTTCGTTTTCCCACTCACCTTCACTGCTCTGCCCCCTGCTTGTGTGTCTGTAGGGACTGAGGATACCCAAAAGTGGCCTGGCATGGGCAGGTCGGCTTCTCTTGAGCTGTGCACAGGCACGTGGTCTCTGTCCTTTCTGTGTCACAGAGTGAATTGGGTTGGAAAAGACCTCTGAGATCCTCGAGTTCAGCCTGTGACCAAACCACCACCATGTCAACTAGACCATGGCACCAGATGCCACATCCAGTCTTTTTTAAAGGACCTCCAGGGGCAGTGACTCCACCACCTCCCTGGGCAGCCCATTCCAATGTTTAATCAGCCTTTCTTCCTACTGTCCAGCATAAACCTCCCCTGGCACAGCTTGAGACTGTGTCCTCTCCTCTGTCTCCCTTCAGTGAAGCATTATACATGTGTACTGTTCTTCTTTAAAGTCCTTATTTTTTACCTAAATCAGCAGTGCTGAGAGTGGTTGCAATAAGGAAGCACTCCTTTCCATTGTAAATTAAAGTAGTAGAAATAAGACATAAGTAATAAGGAAATAATTAATAAGAATAAGCAAAGAACTGAAGTACTGTGATAATTTTGAGGTGAGTGTAAGGGTAGGGAGGGGGAGAAGTTGGGTGTCTACTGAATGACTCATGTGCACCTGCACTGGGAATCCTGAGTACAGTCCTGGATTTGTTGTTACTACTAATGAGAGAGATTTTAGAGGTTAGCAACAAAAAATTCAAAGCACCCATGTGATGTAAGTAAGGGAAAAAGTGTTTGAAAGAGCCTGCTTGGTAAGTAAGTGAGGGAAGGTGCAATTCTGTGGAGAGATAATGAGCCTGGCAGTGAGGGTTTCTGGATGCATATGTGGTGGATATTAAAGGAAGTACAACTCCCACTGGCTTACTGGGGGTCTGATTTAAGTGGCTTAGCCATTATTTCTATTGATAGCATTGCTACATTATGGGAAATGCTTAAGTAAACCTTTTTTTTTTTCAGAGTTTCTCTACAGAGAGATTTTAGTGATACAACTCTGCAAGGAAAATTATGAACTGATTGAAATAGATGGCTTGGTACAAACCAAGTGTATTGGCCAAATTAAAAAAACATCCCACCAAAAACAACATCAGAGGATAGGAAATACTAATGTTAAAAAATATATATTTTTAAATAATTAGAAGTCAAGATGAGGAGGAAATCTCAGAGTAGGTGTTTCTTAATGCTGTATTTCCTACTGTAGGAAGTAAAATGAGTAAATGTTTTATTGAGACTGACACCAAATGTTTGGTCTCTTTGATCTTTCTCACATCTGAGTAGTTTTAGAAGATTTGCTGTAAAGCCTATGAGGAGTTAACTGGATTTTTAGTTGAAAGAGAAAGCCTTAGCAAAATAGTTGGTTTAGAATGTCTAGTTGAAATCTACTAATTATAGTCATCCTCCCCCATCTCTTTTTAGTGATGACAAATTCAGTATTTTTACAAGATAATTTCATCCAACTTCCTCTTCTCTCTGTTTCATTCTGAATTTTTCCTAACACCCTGTTAGCCATCTTCTTCTGTTCAGGCAAATAAATGAGCTCCCTGAACCTGCACTGGGGCTGGTTCTGCTTTTGTGGGAGACCGAGTGCAGGGATTGTGTTTTATTAGACAAGATGTCTTAACACAACACTTTTGTTCACACAAAAAATCGTGGCCACGTTTTAGCCATGTTCATGGCTAAAAAATCCATACTTTTTTAATTCTGACATGGGAACAAAATGCAAGTACCACGAAAAACAGCTGAGTAGTCCAGGTCAAGGTGTGTTTCATAGCTGCCAGTTTCCTGTGTGATCGTAATAGTCACCAAATTCTTGCGTTTTTGTCTTTTCAGATACCGTAACCTTAAGGATGCAGTCGGTTTGTCAGAGAGTCAGCACTTGTTCCTTATGTTTGAAGGGACAACTCAGTGGCTTCCTGGGATTAATGAAATGGCAGAGAAGGCTGGTTCCTGCTTGTGTGAGGACTATTTACAGTGAGACGGGAAAATGGGAAAAAAGCTATGGGTTGGAGACAAGAAAAAGAGTTGAGAGTTGGTGGCTCCCAAGAATAAAGGATCAGTTCTGCAGAATTTCAGAAACTGATGTAAGCATTATGAGAAATTGGAGATTACATGTTTGATGTTTTTGTTTTCTTGAAATTTACTGAGTGCAGATGACTTATAATGATTGGATGAATATTACATTTCAGGGGAAAGTACTTTAATGTGATAGTAGATTATTAAAAACCATTGATGAAATAGGTGGAAAAAATAATTAAAAAATCTTGAGTAAAAACAGTGACAAGGAAAGTATGAACTTGTAGATTTAGGAAGTGTTTAAGTAATCAGTTCTTTCTTTGTATATTATATTTAGGACTTATTTTAAGTATTGAAAGAAATATCTTCTACATTCATGACTTTTGTAACCCATTTTCTCAAGATTTTGTTCCCAATGTTAGACAACTCTATTACACTACACACTGTGACTTATTAAGAGCTATATTAAGGGAAAATTATTTTTTAATATTTTCTGGTTTATAGTCCCATAGGAGTAATAAGTGACTTGCAGAAAAAAAAGTTTTCCCATGCAATAAAAGAACTTGGAAACAACATTTCAGTCTCTGTCTCTTTCTGCCTTCACAGTTATTCTCAGTCACATTGATTTAAAAACATTTTTTGCCCCTTCATGTTTTTTTGTTCATCTCTCTTACAATGTGCCATCTCTCAGACAAAGAGATCATTCTATCAAAATGTTGAAGATAGAAAAGAGTTTGATTTTTCTGTGGAAGAGAACAGAGGTGAAAATGATGTGCATGTGTACTTGTAGCAGGGAAAGCATTAATTTAGGCTTGTGTCTTTGCTGTCTAACCATACATGTGTACATAGGTATCAGATGTACTCTACATCTGCTGAGTTCATAATTGTGCTTTTAATGATATTTTTGTTTCATTCTTACAGTCGGAGTAGATTTTATAACCTATTAAGAGGCAAATAGTGTATAGTGCTGCAATGAAATAGTCATCTTGTTTCTAATTAGACAAAAGTGATAAAGAATAATATTTGATAAACATGAATAGAATTTTATTCAGAATAGTAAAAGTTGGCCCATAGTTTTTTTCGTTATTAACATAAGAAAAATAATGTGAGAACACACCAAAATATGTAATAAATACTATGAATTGAATGCTAATCAAGATGTATTGGAAAAAACTGATGTGAGAGGTAGTGTTTGATTTCTTTGTAACTTCCATCACTTTACACAGACCTGACTAAATGAAATTTTTACTATTTCTTCTGTGAGATACTGCTTGTAAGATGCCTTTGGATTTGAGCAGACATAGTAAAAGTGAACAGTTTCAGTTTAGTGGCTGCTCATGCATTTGCAAATGATTTAATCACCCCGTGAGTTGCTGCAGTTCAGCTGACAAGACATAATTGGCCAGGAGCAAGCTCCATGTTTGCTGTAGATGCAAAGTAAAACATTAATTATTTAAACTGTTATGAGGATGATTTAATCTGTTATGTTTCCCTTTTGTTTCTAGTGGGGCAGATTAAGAGCACATAGGTATCAGTAGCAGATCCAAGGGTAGAGGATGGTGACTGGTTAAGCTTCAGTTCTTTTGCTGAGTAAAAATTAATTTTCATAATATGCCAGTGTGATATAAATGTGAATGTGAATTGATGAGATGGTGGCAAAATCTGGTAAAACACCTGCATTTAGAGCCCCAGAGATTTTGATCCAATGAATTTTGTCAGTGCTCGCTTGGCTCATTTCCAGCAGAACTTTCTCTTTATGGTACTGTATAGATTATGATGT
Organism: Serilophus lunatus; assembly: GCA_013399895.1. Classification (NCBI taxonomy): domain Eukaryota; kingdom Metazoa; phylum Chordata; class Aves; order Passeriformes; family Eurylaimidae; genus Serilophus; species Serilophus lunatus. The sequence goes on from VXBA01003365.1 coordinate 730,662, forward strand.
GCTCATATATTTATTCAAGTGAAATGCTAACTCATGTAGTTACTGGTTTCTAAACATTTCTTTCTAGAAATCAAGACCAAAATTTTATGTGCTTTCTATGTTCCCCTACCCTTCTGGGAAGCTTCACATGGGCCATGTTCGTGTCTACACCATCAGTGACGCAGTAGCTCGGTTCCAGAAAATGAGAGGGATGCAGGTAAGAATAGATCAGCAGTAGGACTGGGTGGGGTTTTTTGGAATATATGCTACAAATGTGTAGAAAATGACCCGTGAAGCTTTGAATGTTGAAATTTGAGACTCTTTAAAGCACGTGTTCAGAACTCACTATGGGTAATAGGCTGTTAGAAGCTATCTCAGATGATACAGCTGATGGCTGTACCAGTTACCTGTGAGAGGAGACTGCAGACCCTGCTGCCATCTGGGTGGGAGCAGCAGGGAGGGAAAGGTGTATCTGGCAAGAGAAAATTGAGACACCACAGAAGGCAACTGCTTCCACCTCTTCTGCTCCCGAGAACCAGTTGATGTCATGTGTCAGACTCAGAGGGACACCCTGCTCCTTCCTCTGTGCCAGCTGGGAGGGAAACCCTTTCTCATGACTGCCACAAGTCAGATGAATAGGATCATGTCACCTGTCACATCATGTGGGTGTAACTAGAAGTTTCTGTTCTGTACCATCTGACTCCTTGGCTTGCCCATTTCAGCCTTTCCCATACATACGAAACATTGTCTTCTGAAGGTGCAAGCCTGCGAGGTAGGCTAAGCCTAACTTTCATACTACATCAGCAAGGAGAAATCCCATTTTCCCTTCCACATTCCCCTGTTTCCTAGTCAGCCCTATGCCTGCCATTGTTTCTTCCTTGCTCCCTTCTGTCTCTCTGTTACAGGGTAGCTGAGAGCCTGGTCCCTGCAACCTGCAGTGGGACCCTAATGGGTGTTCTGCAGGACAGGCTGGTGGGGAAAATGTGAAGGATGCAAGGAGGGTGTGGGAAAACTGTGGCATTGAGTGACAACCACATTACAGAGGAAAGACATTTGATAAAGGGAAAATGTTAAGAATCTGGGAAATGGTAGGAAGGAGGAATATGGAAAGAGAAAGGAGTAAAAAAAAAAAACAGCCATAGGCTGGAATCTAGGATGACATTCAGAAAGGAATTCTCTCTAATGTACAAGAGAGAAGGAGCAGGTCAGTAACATAGGAATCAACCTCAAAAGAGTACAAAGAGGATGAAATGGAGAAAGAAATGTTAGTGGTTGGCTGTGGTGCGAATTCCCTTGCCACAAATGCTGCAAAAGTGTAGCATTTCCTGGATTTATCACCATCCATGAGACTCTGATAGGTATCGCCACTGAATTATTCAGTGTGCTGCCTTTCCAAATACTATGTGTTTTATGCTAGTGAGGAACATACCATGCACTGAATATGTGCTGCTGCTTTGCAGAAATGCCTTCTTTCAAAATTACAGGAAAAAGAAATAACTGCCTTAGACTTTAAATAAGGATAAAAAACCCAAATGTCTGTTGTAACACTAATCTTCCCTAACTCCTCTGAAGGACTGGAACTTGGGTGTCATTAAAAAAAATGAGCTAATGGAAGAATTTGAAGGGACATTTGATTCCTGCCTTATGTTTTCCATTGATGAAATGTCATATCAGAGTATAGCCATCTCTTTACCAATAGCAGCGATGATAGCCACTTGTATTATCTAAAATAAAGTGAAAATAATTGTCTACATCCAGTAAGGTGGTCTACTTACAAGCTTTTGAATAAGAGAAACCTTGGAGAAATTAAAAAGATACATAATTGTAATGAAATATGAGACCCACTGTGCAAACAAGCTTTTAATTCCACATTGGCCTGTTTTTTTCCAGAAAAGTTTTGAAAGGCTTTTCAAGTTTATACATCTTGCATTTCAGCTTATTTTTATATTTCATGTAAAAATTACTTTGAAGGATATTGGAGTGCCTGTAGAACATGCTGAATTTCTATAAATACTTGGGTCTTCTGTTATGTTAACCAGTTAGAATATCTATTTTTGACTAAAGGTGGGCAGCCAAAGAATTTAACCTTCATTTACGATAAAGAGACATTAGAAGACTTTGGGATGATTTTCTGAGTGTGTCAGATTAAGAGATACACTGTCAGCGATGTACATTAGCTTGCTTTTCTTAAACTTTATTACTCTTGCTAATTTCTCCATCATTTAGCATTCAAGTCTTTATAATTGATTCTCATCTTGCAATTCATTTATGAGGCCCTAGAAGATTTATCTGCCCTTTGTCACAGTTGTGCAGTCTGTTAAAAATTCCTTTATTGTGATGGTTGTAGGCTATGACATGGCTACATCAAAAAATTTGATATTCTGAAGAAAAATTATTTTCTCCCGGTATTCAAGGAGTTACTGGAATTCTTCGGTACATAAAAAGAGAGAATGCTTTAGAAATAACACTGTTAGTAGGCATAATTTTGAATTATTCAATCATTCAATCAATTATTCAATTGATTTTCCTTCTTAAAATTTATCTTTCATACTGCAGGTTTGAAAGCTCAGGGACCGCTAACTTTTCCCCAGTCAAAAATCTAAGTAAAAGTGAATCCATTTCAGGTATTCAAGGCAAGTTTAGGATAAGATTTTTGAGTAGTAATGTTGTTTAAACTTTGCTTCCATCATTTTCAAAGAAAAAGAAAAAGGAAGAATCTCTACATAGAGATGTAGAACTCACCTCACTTAGCAAGTCATAAAACTATGCTAGAAGCAATGCAGGCATGGAGACAGGTTGAAAGTGTAAGGTATGAGGATGGGCTGTTACCATGAAAATTACAGGGAAAACCATTCAGATTTTCAGTTCCCAGGGAAAACTTCAGGCTACGGTGCATATTTGTTATGTGATAAACAGTGAGGGAAAGTGTGTATGGTGAACATATAGTTGAGTGAGAGAGCAATTTATGTCAACTAAGGTGGAGGTATTTTCATAGAGAATGCCTTACTTGAGAAAACAATAAATTAGTTTCATATTGATTAATCTGAACAGGCAAGAATTGCCCTATTGGTCATAATATCTAAGTTAAGATAGAATACATTTACGAAGGGACTAGAGGTCCTTTAGAACTTCTTTGAAATGCAGTTGTGTAATTCCTTCATATTGGAGGTAGTTTGAAATCTTGACTGGGAAAGTTTTAATTAATTTTGGTCCTGTTGTTTTCTAAAACTGTATGTTAGCATTCAGTTTTTTCATGTGGATATGATTTTGTTTTAATTAAAATGCCCTAGAGAGGCAACATGCACTGAAATCCACTGATATTTGCCAGAAACCTGTACTCCCCCAGCACTTTTAAGTGGGAAAATAAATATTTGTTGCTCGTTTCCCCACCTTGTTTTTGAAAGAAATACTGCTTCCATATGAAACTGTAGATGAAAGCATTACAGATGAAAACGGTAGGTTGTGAAGCATTATCTTGCTCCAGCACTCCTCGAGGACCTGTAGGCAGTGCATGGGAAACAAACTGTCATGCACTTGGATTGTGTTGCTGGATAAATGATTTGTGGGGTACATCTGTTATTGATGCCTTAAGGGCGACAGATGAAGAATTGAGAAACACGGTGTGAAAGGGAGAAGCAGCTTTACTGGTCAATGCCCAGTGATCCAAAGAGGAAAATCATAACAATCTCCCCAGTTTTATAACATTTAGAGTGCCCATCCCCATACTATCGAACTAAAGTCCATCTTACTTCTGTGTTCCCCCAATGTCCAGTAGAATTGTCCCTTATTACTTAACCCTACCTATGTCCAGCCTCTTGTCTTTCAGCCTGGAAGTCTATCTCTGTGTTTTGTCTTATACCCCACTTATGTATACACAAGAATGCAAACACACTGCACTACAGGCTCTTCTGGCCCTTAATATTCCAAGTTATCCAGACACCTAGCTAAAGTGAATTCTCCAAAATATTAAGCATACCCTTTAAGGCATCATTATGAAATCACTTGTTTGCATTCTGATTACTGAAGATGAAGTCTGAAGTCTTTGCATGGGAAGTGGAAGCCACATAGATTGCTTAGCACAGCTGGTCCCCCTCCAAAATGTGTTAAGGGTGACATTTTTCTTGAAGTGAAATGTAGACGATGTTGATGCACAGAGAGTTCTAGATCCTATTACAAATATATTTCTGATGAAATGCTGTGAAAAAGTAATTTATATATTTTAAATTACAAATTTGTATCCATTAATAAACCAATCCAGAACTATAACGTGCGGTTTCTGATGGTGTGTTCTTTATGAATTTACATGCATGTTTTGAATTCAAATGTAGTTTGTAAGAAGTTAAGAGATTTCCTATTCATTATTTGAGAGTGCCATGTACAAGTTACAGAGATATTCAGGGTGATTTTCACTATGGCAGATTTCCAGGCTGCTGCTGCTGCTCTGGGAACAAGTATTTACCATTACTTTTATCATGCTATCATTATCATGTCTTTGATATATTCTAAAGTGGATAATTTGTGCCTCTCAGAGGGCTGAGGATAATTCCCTTAGCAATCAGTAAACAGAGAGTGATTCAGTTCAATAGTTCTTGTGATATGTTTTTAATGAAACTGATACCACAGCGGGGCAGCCACATGTGAAAGTTGCACAGGAATAAGAATAATCATGGGACAATTCAGGGTGAAATCCCTGCATGCTAGATTCACATTTCTTAATTTAAACTGGTCTCGATAGATGGGATTAGCATATCATCAGTGATGTTTCCACAATATCCCCAAATGACTTAAAGAGCACTTTTGTTTTATCCGTAACATCTCTCTTAAATCGGGTGTATGTTCATTAATTGTTTTCACTCTCAGCACTGAATCTTCATACTCTTGAAATTGCAAAACTGAATGGTATTGAAGACAGACAGGCGAGTTTAATTAAAACTTTATAATTAATTCATCAGTAGAATTATTTCAATACAGATCCTTTTTCTGATCATCATTAGCTGCTATTCTCCACCTTTTTTGTGTGAGGCTGCTGTGTCCTTTTGTCAGGTTATTTCATGTAGTGTAAATCAAGTGGAAAATATTACAAGTATCGTGTGTAAATTGAATCTTATTTAATTTCAGTTTTCCTGTAGCAAGTACTGAAGGTGTTAATGAGCTCACTGTTTCATTTTTGAAAGGAAAAGAGAAAATGAGATGTGATTTTAAATGCAATTATGTTAGACAAGAATGTGTGAGATTAAGGAGGCAAGAGACAACTTTGCTCTCAAAATGTTTATGGTATTGTGTGGACATAGAATAGTTTCTTGTATTTTGTGAGAATAAAAAATATATGAGGGCGTTTGATTTTTTGATAGAAATCTCTGTGGGCTGATTATTTTTTAATTTGAAAGTGCCTTCTCAGAATGCTAATACGAAGCATTATTGTGTTGCAGAGAAGCATTGAAATAGTCTTTGCTAGAATGTACACACTGGTCAAAAATTCATTGTTTTAATCTATTTCCAGGTGTGCCTTGTCTGCTTGGCGGGTTTTGGGTTTTTTTGTTTGATGGTGGTGATTTTTGTCTCTTATATAATGGTGTTTATTACCTGATACACTTAAAAGACAATCTAGACTGCATTCAGGTGGAGGTCTTATATTTAAAATGTGTTGTATCTGTAACATGCTGATTTACAAATAAATTTTTAAACAAGTTTAGCCCAATTGTAGGCAGCCAGTGGAAGGAGCAGCTGTCCTCTCTTTTCCCCTCTCCTGCTGCAATGTCCTTGCTGTGTCACTTGTGTGTGTTTGCACAATTGTGAGATCCAGTGCGAGGAGGATGCTCCTGGAGCTGAGGGTGTTTTCTGTCAGCTGGAACTTGCACCCATGGTTCACCTGTTTTTGTCAGCCTTCTTTGGTTAGTTCACATCAAGTGGGCAATAACTACAGGCAGGAATGTGGACTTGGCTGTACCAATTCAAATCCCTCATTTGTCAGCAAGCCTCTTAATTTTCATTTCTGGTTGTCTTCTTTTATTACATGTTCTCTGAAATAAATATATTTGTTAGCAGGCCTTTTTGACACTGATTCTGCTCTCTTCCTTAAAATTTAGAATGGATTGATCAGGATACAAAGATGATACATCAGGTCTCTTCTCATAGTCCTGAGAGGTACTGAGGAGAGTAAACATTTTCTTCGTTTCCTTACAAAAATCGAGGAAAACTCACTCCACTGCCAGTCCTAGTTATGTTGATGGAGGCATAGAACTGAGATCATTGTCAGCTCTGTGTTACAGAGCACGCTGATCTCACCTACTAATTGTCAGTGTGATGAGCTGATTGTTACAGCAGTGAATAGATGAAAATCCTCTGAGAGGAAGAACTGAGATCTCAGAAAGGAATTAATGGAGTTACTGTGTCTTCCCCCACTTGGTCCCACAGTCACATTAAGAGCTCTAGCCATCGTTAAAACACAGATTTTTGGCTGTGCTGTGAAATGATTCTTAAAGCACTGCTTCCATCTCATTTGCAGTGTCTCTGGGATCTAAAATGTTTCAAGGTGCAACTGTTTCCCTTTTTAATAACCTGTGTCTGAAAAGACCCTTCAGTGTGGTAGTTACTGAGCGCTTTGTTCCCCACACACTATTTAATTGCCTAATTCCAACTTTTTATGTTCCTGTGCTAAATGTGGTAGAAAATGCCAGTCTTTCATAGTCGATCCTATCTGATTGTGGGAACTCCTGAGGATTTTAAAGTTATGTAATCTGTGTTCAAAACTAAATTAGGAATTTTCACCAGGAGTTTACCTATCCACTTCATTGTGAGGACAGGAAAGACGCTGCCTTCGTGATAGCACTGGCTTCTGCCATTGTCTGAATGGCTGAAACTGTAGTCAGCCTTCTTTTACCAGCTACAGGCATCCTTAGGGTTACACAGTCCTTCTTTGCAAGCTGTAGTCATGGTTTGCTTTTCTTTCTCCTTGTGGCATAGAGATAAATATTGTCTGCACGGAGAAGCGATGCTTGGAAGAACAATCATTCCAGTGAGCAGAACGGATCCCTCGGTTGCATAAGGTTTAGAGACTGCTGTCAGAAGCAATCAAGTCAGCATTCAGGAAAGTGGGTGGCTTGTTTTTCTTCTGCTCATCTGTAATGCTAGAGGGAGCAGCCGTGTCTTCTTCTAGTTAGAGCCTATGACCAACCCATCAAGGAGCTACAAGGATTATCCTTTAGTCTTCAAAATTGTTTTCTATTTTTTTCTTCCTGTTTTTTCTTTGTTTTGAACAGTCAAACTGTTCCTTTTTCCTTTGTGCCAACTTCTGACGTGTTAGCTCTATATTTTCTTTTCCATGTCTCTTGAGATTTTTGACATATTTTATGTTGGATAAGTAGAGTTAAGATGTAAAGTCAGATACCGTATGGAGACTGTGGCATTTTAGCTGCAGATTGCAGCCAGAAGGAGCTGACCTGTTGTTCAGACAAATGCAGTTCACAAACCTTTCAAAGCCATTCATGGTAGAGAAGTAAAAGAGACAATAAACTTGAAATAATTTTCTAAACCACTGTGCATGTTACATTCATCTCTATAGCAACTCCATAAATAGATCTATCCTAGAGATTAATTTGAGGGTATTTTTAATGTCTCTTTAAATTCAGTTTTGCTGTTCAAACTTGAATTAGCATACTTCTTCAGCCCTTTAACTTGAGGAACATTATTGGTCATTAAGTTGATCTTTTGAATGTGAAGAGTGAATATGATAGTTTTAATAAATGCTAGAATTTGGAAGATCTGTGTGAACAGGTTACTCCTTCTGGCACTGATGGTATAGCAATAAAATATCTGCACAATAACTGTGTGGAGCATAGGTCAGCCCTTTTGGGGAGTATGTAGCTGGTGGTGAAGTTGTTTCTCCCACAGCCTTTTGCTCATGAGTATGAAAAATGAGATTGTTCCTTGCTTTTTCCTGCCTGTTCTATATCTAGGAGATCTTCAGAAGACAGATTTTACAAAAATTAACCAGGAGTGGTTCTTCTAATCTCACTTAATATGAATCAACTTGCAGTAAAAGAAGGCAGTTGTGGGGATGCAAATGTAGGGCATTTCTCTAAACAGAGGGGGTTTAAATAGGGAGAATATGTTTTACATATGGAAAAAAGAAATCTGTTTTATTTCTTCATGGCTGTCCAGAGGCAGGTTGTCAGCAGTAGTAGTGGTCAAAAAGAACTGAGCTGCATAAATTAATATTTTAATGTGTTCTTAAAAAAATCCCTTGAGGTTTATAGTTTCTGTAAAGTTTCCCTGCCCTTTTTTTTCCTTATATACCAATAGTTTTGGTTGCTGGGTGGAGGGTTGGGGGAGAGAAGGGCTGGGGAGAGAGGTATGCTCCAACCAGATGCTGAGAAGTGGGTTAGGCTCCAACTGAGATTTACCACGTAACACTCCCCCCTCCATAATGTGGGGAAATAGTAAGTTATGGCTCCTATTTTCTGACACTGTGTTGTGAGGAACAGTAATTTGTCTGATAATAGGGAAAATAACACAGAATAACATTCCAATTTGTGTTAGATTTAGACATCAAAAATATGCTGTGCATGGATGCTCACTGTGCAGGCTTGGATCACAGGTGATCACCTTTGTCTTTGTTGCTGCAACAGTAGAGAAATGATATATAGCCGGTTTAGTTTTAGATCATTATTGAAAACAATGCTGAGGAGTCAGCTGTTAAATCCTGTTGCTTTTACACTGTGTTGGTGCCTAGGGCATCTTTATAAACACATCTATAAAATATTTTTTAGGAAAGATCTCATTAAGTCAGAGGATTGGAAAGTGGTGGCAAAGAAGAATAAAAATAATTCAAACCACTCACAAAAGTAGCTCTTATGCTTCCAAAATGAGAAAATTTTTCACGTGGAGGTAGATTATGAGATTAGTATGGCTGGAATTGCTTTTTTATTGGTTGTTTGCTTACATGCCACTAAGGAACAAGTTTTTCATAAACATACATATTTTAAAGGGTAAAAATTCTTGATTTCTTATAACTTGTAAAATATTAGTCATGTTTTGCTAAACTTTTGTAACTTTAATAATGATTATTGAATTTATAGCACATTTGTAGGTTTAAGAAATAGGATTAGTTTTATCAGATATCCAATGTTTATGTATTTAATGATAGCATCTTAATTACTTGCCTTTCCCTGGTTATTAAATAAGTTTTTTGAATACTTTCTTAGATTATTTCTCTAAATAGTTTGCATGCTAACAGGAAGGATATATCTCTTATTTCAACAGAAATTGTCTATTATCTTTTATAGCAAGCTTTTTTTCCAAGCCTTTATTTGTGGCCATAAAATACAATTTTTCTGTAGTCTACAGTTGCAAAAGATATTTTAGTAAAATTTGACTAAAGTGTTTACTCCATCCTCTTAATTTTATCTAGTGTTATTGTAGACTATTTTTCTTTTTTTTTTTAATGCAACACAGAGCAAATAGTAGGGTACACATCAAGTGCAGTTAGAAAAGTCAATTATTTTTACTTTCTTCCTTTTTAGAACAAATATTTGATTCTGTTGAACAGTAGCATCAATTTTGCTACTGATTCTGACCATCAGAAAAATGTAGAAAGGGTTGATTTCTTTTTTCATCATCAGCCTGGTATTGAAATAATCATGGGAATTTTTTCCATAATACTTAAATCTCCCTCTAACATCTGCTTCTAGATAGCAAATATACTTCATAGTCATCTTTTAAAGCAAAGCTAGCCATAGTTGGCAGGTTTGGAAGAGGTTCAATTCAGGCAAAGTGAATGCTGAGATGCAAAGCATTGTTCATTATTTGGAGACCTGTGTGTGTGGCTGATGGAATTCCAGAAAGTTGCATAACATTGTGTTTTTCTTCTTTTTTGCCGACAGGTGATAAATCCAATGGGATGGGATGCCTTTGGTTTGCCAGCAGAAAATGCTGCAGTTGAACATGGCCTTCACCCTGCAAACTGGACAGAAAGGTGATTTTTAATGAATTGAAATGTGACATTTCCACAGGGAATACCTGTACTGTGGCCCCCATAAACCAGAAAAACAGGGCAAAACCAGTTTAGAAGAAAGATCGTGCAGAAAGAACAAGGGTTATCTGGGACCAAGGTTATCTGACAACATTTTATGGGGCTATGCTGGTGATTCAGTTTTGAAAAAATAAATATATTGGGATGATTTTCAAGGTTTCAATCTCAAGGACTTTTAAACTGTGAAATGGTAGAATATCAAAAGAGAGATATTTCCCTAACACCGAATCGACGAGTAAGAAATAAATCAGAATTTCATTATGGTGAGGTAAATCTTAGTGCAGAATACACAGTTAAAGATTACGAGCTACATGCTTAGATTTACTAGCAGTTTTAAGTGCCATGAAAAAGAAGGAGATAGTTTTTTCATTTGAGACTGGATTGTGGAAAGTGCTAAGCAGCCATTATTGCTGATGATTTCTGTGAACATTTGTGGCTTCAGACCACAGAATTTGGTGATATGTTCCCCTAATATTCTTTAAAATGAGTAAAGAGTTATATATGTAAAAAATTTCTTTTTCTAAGTGACTTGGAAACCAATCTTTCTAAGTGAAGCTCTTTGTTGTGCTCTGGATGCAGTAATCTAGCTATGGTATCTCTATAGATGTTGATCCACTTCCTTCTTTGGTAATGCTGTTTCTTTGTGGTTTTTTCATGCTTCTGGTCCCATCTTAAGGTACTTGATACTTTTTCACCCAAAGTATAATAGCATCTGATTTCACTTAGGGAGAATGCATATGAATGCTACACTCAAATTCTGAGTGACTTCTGCTCAATTTTTTAAAAATTTCCCTCAGGTATTTTTTAGACAAGAGTATGCCTGAGAACCAGTTGCCATCAAGACACAAAAACCTGGTTTTGTTCACTTGAGAGAGTCTGAAAAATTCCTACACACAGTGTGTTGTGGGCTTTCAGTTATATTCTAGCATGACCAGTAAATTGATGATTTCTATCTTCCTTCAGTAAGCCTCCAGAAGCTCAGCGGTAAAACAAATCTAAGTATCTGTTATAGGAGAGTCTCATTTTTACCTCAGTTATCTTGATGGAAACTTCACCAGACAGAGCTTTACCATGATTCTTACCTACATGACAAATGAGGCACCAAGGGTTGTAATTTTGAGACAGTGTGGCCAACACTAAATACTTGCTTACTGCGAAAGGGTTAGTGTTTTCCCCTTCTTCCTACTACATGGTCTACCTATTATACTGGCTTTGGCACTCAGAGGGCATCTTGTGGAACTGACTCAGCTTGCCAGCTCAGAAGAGAGCCATTCTGCCAGCTGACTTGGGTTGAATTGGCTCAAAGGAAAGGCAGCAAGCGAGCGTGTGGGGCAGAGACTTGTGCAATAGCAAAGAACCATGTCAGCTCAGCCTGTCTCATCTGAGCAGCTTGTCTAGGTCAGATCAAAAATTGTATGGCAAGGCACAGCCTGAGCTGATTATCTCCTGCTACTTTCTGTACTCCTCTGTTTTTCTCTTTTGTTGTAAATAGGTGCATTTTGTTCCATATACTTAGAGCAATCCAGCTAGTTAGTTGCAAGTACAAGGTGTTATATACTGGAAGAAAGTTTTGCTTTGAAGATTTCCTTAGTACTGAAAATAGCAATTATCTAGTTTTAAGAGTTAGATAGCAATATCTTAACAAAAAATCTGAAAAAAGGTAGCGCATCATCATTGGAACTGATTACCAGCATCCAAATAGGAAAATTATTTACATACCTAATTTTTTTGGATTATGCTAAGGAGGGATGTGGTTCATCCTACAGGCAGTTTAAATTCTGACCACTGAAGGAATTGCTGTCTCCTGTTTTTTCTACTGCCCATGTCCCAAATGTTTTTCATGCCTGTAGCAGGGATGACTGAACTGAATGTGGAGCTGTGATAGCAATGTAATGTGTTTGGTCATCCCTGGTGCAGACACAGCCACCCCTGTAAAAGTGGGCATACTAAGCATTTCAGCTTGCTTGTTTCAGGAGTGAGCAACTAAATTTCAGAGCATCTTGGTTTTCTGAAGAGGTGATTTCAAATGAACTCAAATTGACTATTACTTCTTATAGTTTCAAAGATTGGAAAAAAATAGAGCAAACTATATAAACATAAAAAATTTTTTTTGACATGAGTTAGTGTAGCAGCAGAAGCTTTGTGAAAATACACTCTAAGTGTGGTTTCTCCCAGTGAAAGATAGGAGTCCATGAGAGGATTTCCTGGTTTACCCAAACCAGGAAAGATAGCTTACTTGAACAGGCAGGCCTTTTCCAGTGTAACTGGGCCTCTGCCCCTGTTAGTACTGAATACTTGCATTTCTCAGTTATTCCTCAGTGTAAGTTTGTTCTGGATTGGAACGAAATGCTTGTCTTCATGACTGTCAACTTAGCCACTGTGGGAAGATGGATACTACTTTATCTGACAGAATGCATTTTAGTAGAAAGGTAAAAGTCCAGAAGAAGTTTTAACCAATTTTACAGTATGTGAATGCATTCACACCAGGTCACCCATTAATATTGTGGGTGTTTTGGTAAACTATTTAGTACGGTTTTGAACTAAAGCTTCACTGTATATTCTGGTGTATCTTATTTTACATTTGTAGTATTTATTGATCTGGGGGCAACATCTAACCCTGTCTAGCAGTTTCACAGTTGACTTAAGTTTTCTGCCACTACCACCTGAAGTTTAGGAGTTCCTGCCTCCTCCCAAGATACAAGTTCCCACCCCCCTCCCTTGGGCTTTTTTGTGGCCCATAGTATTGGTTTGATCAGCCTGTGGATCAGAGGGAAGAAAGAAAACTGATTTTTCAGAGAAGTTTTTGTAGGGTGTATCTTCAGTTGAATGTGTAAACTGATTCAAGTCATCCTGTAGCCACATGATCTGAGCCACAACAAAACAAAACACCAGGACAGCATTGCCAGAGTAGAGCAGGATTAAGCTGATGGTAAAAACACATCCTACTGCACTGAGGAGATTTCAGAGGGCCCTTTGGCTCAACTACAGTAAATACAATGAAAAATAATGAGAAGTGAGGCTTCAGAAATGCTTCCTTCAAACTCCAGTGCTATATTTACTTTTAAGTTGCATTCAATTCAAGAGAAAATATTTGTTGTCTTGTATATGTAGCTGTGGGAATTGGACCAGAACACACAGGGGACTTTCAAAATTATTATTTAAGAGGGGTATTCTGACAATTCTGAGTTTTACTGCTAGTGAGATCATAGTGTTTAGAGATTAACTAGTGCTTTTGATTTCTCAGAACTTTACAAGTACCTGATTTTAAATGTGATCCCATTGTAGGAATATTTTTAAGTTAATATTTAATTTATTGTTATTATTTTGCAGTAATATTGAACACATGAGGGAACAGTTTGATGCACTAGGTCTGTCTTTTACATGGGAAAGGGTAAGATTTCTTTTTAAATGCATACTACTTTATTTTATTTTAGGATGGAACATTGAAATCTATGGAATTTCACCATTTTATTTATGACAATATAAAAGTCTTTGGTAGTGACCAGTTTAAGTTGTTAAACTGTAAAACCAAGCTTTTTATTAGATTTCCCTCATTTTTGGCATACTGATATCATCTGATGATATCAATGTTTAGAAGAGTCTCTAAAGTGATTTCACTTTTGTATTTGGATTTTTCTCTCTACTTCTTCATCTCTTTGAAGTATCAATTTTCTGTGTGAGAAGTAAGGCCACAGTGTAAAGAAAATATTTATGAAACAGCAATGCTTTTGTGTTAAGGTATGTATTTTTTGAGGAATGCTCTTTTCAGTGTGTATGTCAAGGGTTTAAATATAGTAAGTTGAAATGGTGGCTTGGTTATGTTATTCCAAATTTTGACATATAAGCCTGCACTTTTGTAGGTGTTCATATTGTGACTATTTTGGAAAACAGAAAATTCTTTTAAAGCACTGATGTTTGAGAATCAGTTGTTCACCTTAAAAACTTACCAAACACAATCAGACATAAGATAATGTCATTTTCCTGATAGAAAAGAAATTAGTGTTTGAAGCCATTGTAAGGTTATTGCATTTACCAGTGAATCAGAGTCAGTCACTACCTTTATATTCGTAGCAATAATTGTTATCACCTTGATGTGATTTTGAATAGAGATGGAGATGCTGATCTTGGATTTTTATAGCAGTATTGTAGATCTAAAAAAGGAAAAGCATTATATTCTGACAGTCTGAGACATGCCTTCTCTTTTCTTTAATCTTGAAGGTGAAGTTGATTGTTTGTATGCCCTACATCTAAAAAACCGTATCTCATCATGTCATCTATATGGCAAGATTTTTCAGTATAAGCCTTTTTAATAAGGTTTTAGTTTTCTGTGTAGCAAAAGAGTTGAAAGATTTGTTGTGGGAGTTCCACTGCACACATACTCAGCATTTATTTTCTTATATTTAAAAGTGATGGTGTCAGAGAATTTCAGTATGTGTAGTACAGCAATACTTTAAAACAGTGAAATCATATGTGTAGGCTGTTTTATGGAACACACATGTGCACATACACACTGAGGAGTTGAATCTTCTGAGTTGTCTTTCAAGAAAATTGAGAAAATTCATCTGTGTGTGGACTTCTGTTTAACCCTTCTGTTCCAAAGAACAGATGGAGAACTGGCAACACTGAAAACCATGGCAAGAAGTCTTAAGCACACAAGTAAAAATACATTGTCATCTCTGGGTCTGTTCTTTGAGGCCTACCCCCACTTTTCTAGTAAACCATGTTTTGATTAATGAACTTTGAGGAATCTCTGAATACTTGTGGAAAGGGCTCTGGTACTCTACAACTTACTCCATTTGAACTGTTGTGTGATTTAAATACTTTAGAATGCTCTAGGGACATGAAGTTTGTGGGTTTGAAAGATAAGATTTTAAAACAGATAAAAAATGTTCCTTTAAACACAACATATTTTAGAGTTTTCACTCCTTAACTTGAGAGTTTTGTTTTACCTAGAAAGCCTGCCTTACTTACTGGAGTAAGAGTGATCTGAATGGTAGCCATTAGAAATAGATATATTTATTCATTGCAAAAAATGTATGATGCCTAAAATGTTACAGGACCTCCAAATACACAGATATTTGAGCTAGCCATGAAAGAATCTGTGGAAATGGAAGCTGTAGCAGAGTATCTTTTCCAGGCTTTAAGGTGAATTAGGCTGGGCAGAGCATCTTACTGCCACAGCTGTTCTGCTTCTGGGTTAACTCAAGAATCTTTGCACAGCAAAGCACTGTGCAATGCAGGTACTTGCCTTGAGCTTTTTGAGGTAAAGAGCATTTTTTTAGTATTCTATACTTGTATGGGTCTAAATTGGGGGGCTTACAAAACACTGTGACACTGCAAACAAACCCACTGGCACTAGTGACTCCCATGAAAACTCCAAGAAATACTCCTTTACATGGGTTAGTCTGACCGAGACCATTATACAAAACAGGAGTTTGGTTTTAATTTATTTTCACTGATGTTGCTTAAATCTGCCCCTTCGTTGTGCTAGACCACAGTACTCAGCAAATACATGCTGGAGGGAAGCCATTTCCCTATCTTAAATCTCTTTTTTAGTGTGTGGTGAATTGCCTTTTTAAAGTGTGAACCTTTTATGTTAACCATGTCTGTCCTCTGTGGCCAGTTTAGAATATATGCCCAGGTCATGGCAAGGGAACTTAAGTAAATTCTACCATTTTACAAATGGTAAAGGAAAAAAGAAGTGGTGGGGAAAAAGTCCATTTTGAATACCTAGTGCATGTAGCTGTGCTGAGGAATCTGGCTACTTAGAAAGTCATGTCTGGTGGTCAAGAAATTCCTGTCAAGGAATATGAAGACCAGTTTTAGTTTTATTGTTTGATAAAATTGTTTTGAACAAATCCCACTGCACCTGAGATACTAGAAATTTCCTTTTATTTATCTATGGGGTTTTTTCAATTGTTCTCTCTGTCTTACAAATGAAAATGTGCAAGGATATTTATGTTGTAGCAGTCAGTAAAATTACTTAATCAGTAAGGCATCACAAGTAAGACATTATTAAGAGCTACTTGGATGATTTTGGACAGTCAGGTTACAAGGACACCTTAAAATTATTCTCCTAAATAGGAAATGCAAGCAAATGAAAAATTTAATTAAATGTATAAAATAACTCCATAAGTACTTTGCTTTAGAGTAGTTTTAAATACTAATAGTTATCTGATATATTTTACCTCGAGTAAGAAATACTATATTTTTAAATCACTTTTAAAATTATGTGATTTTGGGGAGATATTTAAAAAACAGTAAGAGAGAGAATATTTTTATTATGAACATTTGTGTTTCTGAAATGCAAGGCTGAAGTTTGAGCATGAAACAAAGGTCTCTAAGAGACATTAAACACCTGGAAAATTAACACAACATTGCAGTTATGTTTTGCTTTTAAGATAACAAAAATCAGAGCATTGCTGGTGATCAGATTTTTCCAAAGTACCACCCCAGACAGCATAGAAATCTACCTGCCACTTTTTTTAAACGTGATTTTCTGGGAAACTAAGGAATATCATCTCCAAAGATTCGTGTCATTGGTAAAAAGGGATAGAGAGCATAGAACATTTTTCCTTTCCTTTTGCTCAGGAGTGCCATCAGCCTGAGTGCAAGCTGTCAATTCACCACTATTGCTATTAATCTGTAACTTCCTCCTAGAAAGTGGCTCGTTCTGCTGACATTTTTTAGTAATTTTCAATTTCTGCATTCCCAGTGACATATTTATTTTGCATAAGAGTAATGTTCTCCATCTGCTCTGTACAATAAAAAAGATGAGATCTTTGGTAGGTTTTCTCTGTGCAGATATTTTTTCTGTTTGACTTTGAAATTGTCATTTTTGTGTACTGCCTGAGCATGCATGAATCTAACAGTTGATAGAGCATTACCTATGAAATGTTCTTTTCATCCACTTATCACTGATAATCACTGGCCCTACTTGTAATTAAATAAAAGAGGAAAATGTTGATACAAGGCTACTGTTTTTTTTTTCAGGAAAGATATTCATACTCTAAAATGTAGGCACTGTATGACATTAGAAGCTAATAAGGCATAAAACTAAGGGACTTTGAAATACAAATATTCAAATTAATTTAGAAATGTAGGTTAGTCTAGCTCCAAATCTCTGAAAATCAAGTAATTATACTTCCAGATGAGATGATGCATGCCCTTTCAAACCAAAATAGACAAATAATTGATTAACCTGTTTAATCTTCTCAAATAGATTTTGAAAAGAATCTGTCCAGACTTACCTCCTCTTAAATAAATGTAACATGCCTGTCTTCAGGACAGCATAAGACTGTGTTAAGAATAAAATTATTAGTAATAAACTAGGAAATTACTTCTCTTCAGTCTAGTTATGTGTTATTTGTAAAGCCTGCTGGATCTTAGAACACATAAACCTTTTCATGCAACCTGTAAATATTACTTCTATTTGAAAAAAAAAAAAAAAGAAAGCCATGGAAGTAGCTTGAAGATGTAACCTTCTTAAAAATAAAAGCAAAAACCAGTTGTAAACTCAGAGATTCATAACAGAACATTGTAAGAACAGAGCAAATAAAAAAAAAGGCATTGGAAAATTAGTTTTTGTTTTATTAAAAACACTAAAATCTTTCATCTGGTTTGAGTTGTTTTTCAGGGGATTTTTATGCAGGGTTCTTTAGTATTGGTTTTCCCCCATTTTTGGTAGCTGAGTGTTATTTTTTTAGATAGATATTTTAATAATGAATGGCCCTTTAACCTTAACATGGACCTATTGCTTCCCAAGTTGCAGTGCTACCACACCTAAATTGTGATACTGCCATTTAGTCTGTGACTGAGAATTTATTTGCAAAAATAACTAAGATACCAACCCCTCCATCATGATATATTTTAGGGGCATATTACTGAGCTGCAATAAATGGATTAAGCAAGGTAGCTCTTGGAAAGGGTAGGGGTCTTTTTCTTCTATGCCTTGCCAGTATGTGCTCTTTTAAAAGCAGACCACTTTTACAAGTGGTTTGTTGTAATTGTTGTAACGAATTGTTTTAATGAGTAAGTGCCATTCCTGTAGGAATAAGGAGCAGGAACAGCAACCAAGCATTTTGGTGAGAGTGTCAGATACTCTTTTTAAAGCTGGTAAAAGGAAAAGAGAAAATGGGTGGAGGGAAGAGGAAAAGAGGATTTTCCTCCTACTTCATATTACTGCCTGCAATGTGGAGGTGATGAGTGATCACTAAATCTGTCACAGAGCAATGAAGAGCACATGCAGTGGACAGCTGAGCAGCATCTCACATATTTGTAAAAGGGTTCTGATTTTTAGTAACTATTTTATTTTTGCAGAAAATATGTTAATATCCTCTTATATGTATATTCACTGAAATGTTTTATGTTATGGGGTTCTATATGTGTGGTTTTCTGCTCTAATCACAAATGAGAAGCAGAAAGTTACAGTTTTTGGCAGGGTGGAATGGCTCCAGTGTGTTATCTTTCAAACACTTTTATAACTCTTCTGTGTATTTCTGCGGTAAGTGCTGTTAAAGCCCTGCAGATCTTTGTTATGCTTATAAAGTATAAATAGGTACATTAACATTCACCTTAATTTAAGCATGATGGCAGCATAATGGAAACTTTTTACCAGTCATCATTTATTTAATCAAGATCAGTAACTGGAATACATAGAAAATTATTTTTAACTGTGAGTCTTAATGTGCTAAATGATAGGAAGAAAACCCACCAAAACACATTTCAGGATTGACAAGAATTTGCTGGCTTGTCTTCAGTAGCTCATTTCATTTCGTAGTGATGTAATTTCTCTTTCTTCATTAACTTCAAATGTTAATCCAAACCTTCATGGTTATCAAGTTAAATTATGATCTTGAGTGATCTTTTTGCAGCTCAATGACCACACAGCAGATTTTTTTGGTTTTTCAGTGACACAAACACCCACATTTCATTATAAAAGGTGTCAATTTACTCATGAGAGAGCTCCTACATGGCATTCTGTTCCCAGGAGTTCCCTTGTACCTTGTAGCTCAAGCTTGTGTGGTTTGTATCACATTTGTTTAGATTGGGAAGTGCAATCTTTTTGTTTCACTTAACACACATCTGCCCTTCAGGGCCAAAAGGACAAATCTCCATTCATTTTGCAATTTTTATTTGACAACTCACTTCAGTTGTCTGTCCTGTTTGTCTGTTACTCACATAATCATATATTGTACTCTTCTTTTGTATGTCTGACATTCCAGGGTTGAAACTCTGTTGCCTGCAGTGGCATCACACTGGCAGAACTGTTGTTACTGTGTGAAGAAGCAGGGAGGAAAAAAAAAAAAAAAAGAATTATTAAATGGATAGTGTTTAGTTGGAGAGATGGAAATCAGACTTTTATCAAGTGGGGTTTTTTTCAGTGCAGAGCACAGGGAATTAATCAAGCGACTGTTTTTCATTACTAGGTCTTCTCATGCTGTGCTGAAAACTTGCCATTAAATGTCTCTTTCTGATCTTGAAAGCCTCTTATACACACTTTTGAGGCACATCTATTCAAAGGTCATATTAATTGTTAAAAGCAATGTTTCAGCACCAGAATATAAAGTTCAAAGCAACTAGAATATAAAGTTGTAGAAAAAGAATAAAAACTTTATGCTAGAGTGTTTCAGATGTCATTTGAGTAGCAGATGATATTTCATAAGTTGTGTATAGTGGGAAGCTTAGATGATAGGAAAGCCCACGTGAAAGACATTTCACATTTGGAGCTATTCCTGGTACTTGATAACTATTTGCAAATGGAATAAATTTTATCAGTGGCTTACTGATAAAGTTTTTATCTGTAATTGTAAAATCAAGAGGTGTTTGTGTTGATTTGAAGTTCAATGTAGGAGCCATCCTCCACTGGTCAAACAAAGTTTGTAGAAATATTTCTTCTTTAAACAAGTGCAAGTTAAAAACAAAAATTTCAGGAGGGAAATCTAGTCTCTTTACTGTTACATATTTATGATGTAATAAGAGCCTAAATACTGGGTTGTTTTCACAGTTGTTTCCACTTTGGCCAAAATGTAAAATATGTGGGTGCAAGCATATGGGTTTGCATTGTGCCTGTGAAACTTGTGTTTGAGAAAACTGGGAGTCTGTAATGATGGAATCCCTTAGTCATCTTTGCATATTAAGATGTTTATTTAAAATGCAATTTGTTTTTTTAAGAACAAACGTTTCAAATATGGAACTTTGTAAGCAATTGGTAAGGAGATTGGTTTTTAATTGATAGATTTCGCTAAAAACTTGAAAAATGCTTTTGAGTTTTTAAAAAAGCTGTCTATTATATTGTTACTTGCTGTTCTCTTACCTTCCATTCCTCCTTCTTATGTTGTCTTTTTTTTTTTTTTCTGTTTTTATTTTCCTCTTAACAGTCCCCCCCATTTGTGACTACTCTTATGACTCATTTTTTCCATCCTTCAACCTAGAGCATTCTCCTAACCTGAGCTGCCTTGCTTTTTGAAAGGGTCGCTTATTTGACCTTTGGGTGTAAGATACCCTTGTCAAGTCTTTCACCTTGAAGTTTGGAATCTTACCCTGTATTCCATCCTGTCTGCCCCACACACTGTGTCTGCCAACAGCTCCGTGCTGTTGTCCTGTCCTCCTGCATCCAGGGTTTCAGTGTAGGCTCCTGCCTCTGCTCCTTGTGCTGCAGCAGCTCCCAGCTGCCTCTGAGCAGCCCGACAGTCTCTGTTCCTGCTTTTCATTGCTGAGCAACAGAGGAAAAGGCAACCTGGGCTAGGATGGCTTCTTTGACAGAGGTCTGCTTTTTTCCTAGTTTGTGATTGTTTCTGTTCATCTTCTGTTCTTGCATCTAGCAGCATTAATCTTCCAGGGTTTCTATAATCCATGTTAACAGGGAAACTTTGTGCATCAAACCCACACAAAGCCTGTGTTCTCTGGTTTTGTGTACAGGTGAATATCACTCACTGTGAACATTACACAAAGGGGGTTTGTACATGAATACATGCATGAATAAATATTTATGGTTTTTTCTGTGGAATATATTATACACTCCTGGGCTAATTGTCTATGTTAAAATGCTGTAAGAAAATACCAAGAATAGTTTCAGGAATTTTTATTTTGTTTGATTTCTACAGGAAGTAACCACTTGCTCACCAGAGTACTACAAATGGACACAGTATCTCTTTCTTAAGCTTTTTGAAGCTGGGATGGTGTATCAAAAAGAGGTAGGTACAAACTTTGATTTTTAATATTTTGCAGGTACACTAATTTAAGTTATTTGTGGCACATTTCTGGATTATCCATTCACATTCATTCAGTGGATTGTGCCCTATTAATTTTAAATCACTCAAAAATAGTTTTACATATAACTGAATTTTACCTGAAACACATTCTGTATATAACTAACTAACCAGCATGAATGACCATTGTAGCAAGCCAAATGAGAAATGTTTATTGTCAGAGATCTACTCTGATGTGTGGGATTAGAATATAGCTTTCACTAGTTTATTTCTCACCTTTAATAAATAATTTTCTAGATCTTAACTTCCCTTATGAAAATAGATGGCATTGTGATCATTTAGGAGTCTCTTCAGCAGTGAAATTATTTACCTCTATAACATTACTGTGATACTCTCTCAGAACTGATGGGACTGGATATGATAATTGGAGATTGGGTGTATAACTGTCCTATTCCTGAACTGTCCTATTTCTGAATTTGTGATCTTTAAAAAAATTACAGAAGTATTAGATGCCATAAGATTATCATAGCTGTTTATCTGGTAGTAGTACATTCCAAAATTATAATATTTTGTAAATAACATGTACCAGGCTATCTGAAAAGTGAGGGGTTCAGTTAATTTCTTAAGCAGGAGGTAATGCAAAGATGTTAAATGAGCAGTCCAAAGAACTCTCTGTATAGCAAAGGCAATGCAGTTGCAAGATACCTGAACAGCAGCACTTATACAAAGTGGCAATTTAGTGAATGTTTCTAACTTTAAATGGAAACTAAGATTTTTTTAAATATGCTTTGTTGTTTCATGTGTATTTTATTGAAAACAGGAAACCTCATCAGTTATAATTAGGAATTTACTCCAATTACTCTCTGAACCCAGAGAAAGAGACTGATTGTGAAAGGTAGCATGTAGGCTGGCAGGATGTTACTGAACTGCCATTTGCACAGGCAAGATGTACTCAGAGATCTTAAATGACAACTGGTAAAAAAACCTCAGTGTGTTGTATATACTAATGTGCTGGTTTGGGGTTTGATTTTTTTGTGTAATTATTTTTCACTTGTAATAAAACAACTAAACCCCTAGCTTTACCACAACACATATATTTTTAAATTTGTTTGCTCGACAAATGATCCCAGGTAAATCTGAAAAGCACAAGGCTTGCTTCATTCCGAGCAGCAATGATACACAAAATAAATTTTGCATGCAGGCTCTAAGAACTGTGGGATCCTGGAGGTGTTTGGGTACCAGTGATTGAATCTACTTCCAACTTCCATCTGCTTCCAAGTCAAGGATCTGTTTGAGGACTTAAATCAGCATCTGTCAACCTGTAGGGGATGTAATCTGGTGGATATGAACCAGTTGCTTTTTGGCAGGAAACAGATGGCAGAGAGAGTCCATAACCCTGGGTTTCTTTGAACAGTCATATATACTTAAAGCATATATTTATCTCATGTTGTTGGTGTATCTGCAATATATATTAAGCAGTACTTAGGCACAGCTTTATGTCTCCTTTATTACAGTGTCATTTTGGATGCAAGGAGATAATTCATAGCCTTTCTGTGACAATAGGAATAAGAGTAAGACAAGTAGAGCAGTAGCCTAGTTAACACTCTGTGCCAGGAGTATGTGTGTCTGACCAGAAATTATCCTGGCAGGGAGACACAGACTCGGTATTGTCAGGTATGTTCAGGAGCTGCAATTATGGAGGATTAACAATGTCTGTCTGGGTGCTGCAGCTTCCACAGAGGGCACCTTTATTCACCGTAGCTGGATCCTCTTTCTTTTTCCTGCACTACTGAGCTAGGCAATATACTGTAAGAGGGTATTGACCTGGCCAGATGTGAGTGTCTCACTGAGGATAAAACCTACCCTCAACTCCGTTAGTTTGATTAGATACCTGTAATCTGTACTGGAACCAGAGACACCGAGCCTGGAGATGGATACTTATGCTGCAGATTCCTGAAGTTACACAATAATCCTGTCTGAAAAGCATATGATCTGCAGTGAGGAGATTGAAAGAATTGGTGTGCTCTGTACACTCTTGCACTGTTCTTTCTTAGTGTAGATGGCTCTTAACAGCTTCGTGTTTCACAGTTTCAGAGGCTGTCATTGTCAAGAACTTGCCTTTGTGAGGTGTAAGTACAAACTAGAGATTTAATTTATGAGCCAGCTGCTAGATATTAGTCAAAAGTCTGTCAGAAATGGAACAAAATTTAAGTTTAAAAATTCGAAGACCTTTCAGCTACTTACTTCTTAAATGCACATTTGCTTTATGTTTTGCATTACTTATTTAGATATATCTTTGTGATTCATAACAGGAAGATATTTTTGCACTAAATAATTATGTAAATCATTTCAGTTACGTTCTAATATTTTTACCATAAATTTGATACAATATCATCAAAAGAGAAACAGTGTATTTTTCTGAACTTGGAGTCACAGCCAGTTTAATACAAGCTTATGCTAATATTGCTTTATGCAGCTGCATTTTATTACTTCTTAATATTGTCTGATTTATCTCTCTTTAGGTGTTATTTTAACTTCGTAGCCATGTGGAGGTTTTTCAGAACTTTAGAAATTAAAAGATTATTTTAGAGACGACTTCATAATGTGTTGTATCATTACTGAAGAAGTTGTGTTTTCTGAAATATGGAAAGTAGATTTTTAATAGTAGAATATATTGATTTATTTTGACTTCCAATGAGTTTTCCTAAGCCTTTTATAAAATCCAGTGTGGTGTTACTGGTCAGTAACAGAAAAAAGGAAGGCAAAGGGTAAAAAAGTTTAAATTTCAATCTTAATTCACACAAGTTTCATTTGAAGGCAAGTTTGTTTGTATCAACAAGTGACTTTCATTCACTTAATGATAATAAATTTTCTATAAATCAGTGTAGGTAATCAGACAGTGCTCACCCAGTTGTACACAAACACACACACACACGCACGCATGCTACATGCTGAGAACAAAACCTGTAACAGTGTTTCTGAGGAAGAGGGTACCTGCATCTCTCTTTTGGCTGTCTTCATCGTAAGATTTGTAAAATGGTTCTGGTATTTACTGTTTCTGAGAGTATGTAACATAATTAAAGCAAAGCAGTGTTAGTTGTTTTGAACTGGAGCAGTTCAGAAGGTGGTCAGTAATAGGTAAAAGATAAAGTGAACAATATGAGGATATCAATTAGTTTTTGATTGAGATACTAAGTTCTCTCATCCCCACAGTATGCATTTCAAATTTTTAAAAAAATTTTAATGTATTAGAACTCTATGGAACTACTGTTTTTCAGTATGGCTGATTTAGCTCAAATACTAAATAATACTCAATATACTCATTATTCCTTTGATTATAGTTTTTTCTTGTTCTCTTAATTTTTTCAATTTAATGTCTAGCATTTAACAACACTTTTGGAATGACTGGCAGGATTCTTTTGGGACCTTAGATCCTTTGTGATAATTGAGCAACTAAATCGTTCAACACTGGGAAGGGGGAGAGAGTTAGATTTTAGCTCCCTTCCCAGTATATTGTCTGGTCTTTCAGTTAACCCCAAAAAAGCAATGCTTATACAGGTAAGTTCTGACATTTATTTCACTTTAATTCACTTTAATTTTCATGAATACATTTGTATTGGTAAAGAAATGAGATTCCAAAAGTAATTCACACAGCTGACAGAACTTACGTGCACTTGAAACACTTCTTTTGCCATTCTGTCCTCTCAAGTTGGACATCCTTGTTTATTCATCCCCCTCATTCTGACTGAACACTTTTGGATTAGTAGTGGAGAGCTTCTAAGCATCAGACCATATCATTTGCAGTATAGTCAAGCAGAACACTTACTTATTTAACAGCCAAGCAGTCAAGTGCCAGCCTCTCCTGCTAGCATGATCAGTCTAGGCAAAGGCTGCCAACTGCATACTTTAGTCTTTTGAGTTCTGAGAAGATGAATATTCAAAACATCTTCAGCTGAGTCAAATGAATGTTATAAAAATGTAGAAAACTCAGGGGTACAAGGTCTGCTTCTGGGTAATTCTCTTGGTGTCTGAAAAGTAAGATTCTGTGTTTTAAATAAATGCTGAAAATATTTTTTTTCCTGCAACTTTTTTAGGCCTTGGTTAATTGGGATCCAGTGGATCAGACTGTTCTAGCTAATGAACAAGTGGATGATAATGGTCGCTCATGGCGTTCAGGAGCAAAAGTGGAACAGAAATACCTAAAACAGTGGTTTATCAAAACGACTGCTTATGCAAAGGTATGAGAATACAGGTTTTGGAAATCATGGTAGCACTTAAAAGAGGTGACTGTTTGTCCAGAAATACTAATCAAGCTGAATGTGGTCCTTTACATATGCATGTTGGTGTAATATATGATTGTGTAATAATATATGTAATCTGTCCCTGTGAATAGATGTGTGTACATAAAAATTATTATCACTGAATACTTTCTGTTCACCTCTTTAAGAATTCTAAGTAATTGGAGTAGGATTAAGTTTTGAAGAAATCAAAAAGTATCATTTAGAGGTTAAGGAATGAATTCTGCATTCACATGATGACTATTTACCACCAAGTGCTTTTCTGTATATTTTGAATGTAAAGCTGTGCAATCTTTTGAACTAGAAACTTGTTTGCCTGGTCAGTCTATTGGATTTGTGGGCATGGAGTACAACCTGTCACCTAGCATTCATTTCCAATTATGTCTGAACCATAGTTCTTTATGGTTAACTTACCTTTATTGAAGATTCATCTGGACCTTCTATTTACTTCACTTCAAAATCTACTCCATTTAATTATGTGTAATTTTAAAAGCATATTTTTGAGTTATTTAAACAAGCTTTTTTATGCTGAGCTCAAATTTTGATTGTGCTGGAACAGTATAGCTTCCACACCTATGAATTCTTCAACATAAATTTTGACTTTATGCTCCCTGAGATGGAAGTGTCGCCTTCCTGTTTTGTCTGGGTGAAGCTTTTATTGCATCTGAGTATTTTGTGTATTGGGGTTTCAAGTACAGATTGAGAAAGTTATTCCCAAGAAAATGTTAAAAATGCATCTTTGATCCTCTTCATGAGTCTTGGATTCAAGAAACCAAATTTCCGCCATCATCCAGGGAAAAGAAATCCATGTCTCACACTGGGTCTGTTCGTAATAAAGGTAAAAACTTCAGATATTCTGCTTGATGCTTTGATTCTTCATACACAGAGAGGTACTTGAAATGCATGTTTTCTGATTGTGCTACCTGGCAGTAAGGAGGGAACATTTGCTATAGCTGAGGAAAAATGGAGCTTGTCAGCACAATCACAAAATGATCACAGTGTTCTGAGCTTTTTTGTGGTGCCTTTGTCAGCAGATTTCATGTTTTATGACCTTTGTGATATTTCAGGGTCTGCCCTGACTCACTTTTTCTCTCAGTTTGAGGCTGAAGCTTCATTACAGTTTCTATCTTTACTGATATGTCTTTTGTTTGTTGTCTTTAAAAAGGTTGTAGGAAGTAATGACTGGTATTCCTGAGCTGTATCCATGCTTACACCAAATCACTGTTCACTTATATCCCTCTAAGAGGGGTAAATCAGCCTTGAATTTTTACTCATCAAGACCAAAAGACAAGATTGAGAAGCTTTTCAGTAACCTTGGAAATACTTGGCTTACGGGATTATTACCTCTTGCTCAATATCCACCCTCCTCTAGAAATGCTGTTACAGGAAAGGCATCATCTCTTGGAATGATCCCATCTCTAACATGTCCTTCTCCAGCAAGTAGGCTGAGCAGATTATAAGGAGGAGCTTTTGCCTCCACAATACCCCCTCACCTTCCCAAAGAAAAATGTCATCTCAGGAGACTACCATGTCCTCTGCCTATGTGAAGGGCAAATGTGCAAATGACCTTTTGTACTTGAATATCTTAGTGGCATCATGAATGACAGCTGCTTCTGCTTTTCATTTGGAGATGAACATTTCTATAACCCCCTACAAAATCTTAAAGTCACAGAGGACAGTTGAGTACTCAACAGATCTCTGTAAAGGTTTCCCAAAATTTTGTTCTGTTCATGATCAGTATTCTGTAGGGTCTGTGCTAGCTGATAGGACTAGATCGATGAATGATGCCATGTTGCTTCCAGCTCAAATGCTTTGGAAAGCATTGCCTTCATGTTCTCCCACCTTTTTTGTACAGTGACAGATGCTACCAAGTATCAGCAGGTGGTTTGGATTTTCCTTTTTCCTCACTCTCCACTGACTCCCATTTTTTGTTGCTGTGGTTCTGGCACACTTTAAACAGCATCACTCTGCTTCTTCTGGCAAGGACTTTAAGCATTTGGTTGGAGGAGGGGGAAATTAATTTTTTTTTTCTTTCCCAAACCTTCAAATAAGAACAACAGATTATCAGGCTTTGTTATCCTAAATTCAATATCTGATATTAGATGGATTTCACACTTGGAAGATTAAGACAAATTCCCTTTTTTGGTGCTTTTTTTTTCTCCTTTTGATTTGCAAGAGACTAGATAACAGCATCCTGTGTCTTACTTTCTAAAGCCTGTTTTGGCCATACAGCTCTGAATGGCACAGGAACTGCAAGCCACAATTGAAGACAGTCCATTGGAGGGAGTCTGTATCTGAGCTGATACTGGCTGAGTATTTCCATCTCTTAGAAACTGTGCCCACACTGACATAAAAAGCAGGAAGGTTCACAATAGCGTTTTGACAGAAGCCAGATTACAGGTCTTAAATGCTACAACTTTGGCTCCTCTTTCTTAATATCTTGCTAATTATCCTTAAAACTCAACTTTGCACACATTTCTTCATTCCTTATGGTAGTCACCCTAGTACTTTTCAAGGAGTGGTAAGAACCATGAGTCCTTCCTTCTAAATCTGTTTCTTTTGTTTATTTTTTCTTTGGATTCAGGCTGTCGACAGTTGATTTGAATACATATTGTCTCTTTCCAAAACTCCTTGCTAGGAGATTTGGCTTCGAGGGGGAGAATGTAATTTATGTTTATTTTTTACAGAAATTTTAGTCTTGGAGTGGAGGGTCCAGATTTTACAAAGCTAGTCCTAATAGGTGTGAAGGTTAGAGACAATCCTTTAACTTTAAGAACTTAAAAATCTTTAATCACTAATATAATTTCAGAATTATAACATTAGTGGTGATGATACCTTCACTTCAGCACGGCAGAATATTTCATGTCTCATGATTTTTGGAGACACTTATTTCCATAAAGATTATTTTCTGGCTTACATAATGGACCAGAACCACTACCAGTATATCTTCCTTTTCCTGAAATGCTTTGCAGTACAGATACTTCAGATTTTGTGCTTCTTAAGAAAAATAAATGCAGTTAAGTTCTTTATAGGTCTTGCTTCCCTTTTTTATCAGTTTTTGGGACTGACCATGAATATGTGTATAGTAACTTCACTGCAGTTTTTTCAGATACCTGAAGGGTCAGGAGGTTACATTAGTAGACAGCATAAATGTGTGTAATGGGCCTGGGGATTTCAAATCTATGCTTGAATTTTTTTTGCATTAAAACGCTAATAGAAACAGAAGTTTTCCCTTCCAGAATTTGTCTGGCCCTGAGCTCTTTATTCCTCATTTCTGAGCAAATTGCCTGTTGAACATCTTTTGTCCAATCCTATTTCTTTAAAGGGTGTCCAGAAGGTTAAGGCAAGATGGTGTCAGATTAGCGTGGTCAAAATCATTTGGATCTGAACATCTGCATTTTCTATCAGTGTAGAGCAGTGTTTAGGCCTTTGAGCCATACTGCCAGAATTTGTATCAGAACACACCTGGCCCTCTGTTTCCTCACAGACTGGACAAGTTTGTGGGCACAGAGCAGATTTAATCCTTCCTTGTACAAGATGTTTTTCCTTGGTTTGAGAATAGGTAGAGAGCTAAGTGGATCAGGCTCTCATTGAGCTGTATGACTAGATTTCTGTTATCCACTGAAGTTTCATTACTTTTTATTTTGAAATTAAAAAATGAGAAGGCATTAAAAGATTTTCTGATTGTAATTTAATCCTCACACCTTTTGAGAGAAACTTATATTTTTTCCCACTTTGGCTACTTGTAGGCTTAGTGGGTTAGTATTTTGTGAATGTCCCACTCCTATTTCTACAGTGAGTCCTTTATCTGGTTTTGTTATATCATAGGGAAAGCCATTTGATTCTGGTCACCTTCTGCTTGCACCTTTAATGGTGAGTAGCATTTCTTCTGAAAAGTTTATAGAAATTCAAGACCAAATGTCAGAAAGTTCCACCATCTTAGCCCTTTTTCTGGATCAAGGCTATCTGCAAATCTGTTCCCTACTCATTCCCAAAGTTTATACCTGAGTTTTCTGTAAACTGACATAGCAGGAAAGTATGTTGAAAAAAACTTTATTTCTCATAACTCTCTCCTTTCCCGTGTGGCTCAGAGGAAAATATAAGTCTTTATTTCATAATCTTGTTTCATAGACAAAGTTCCATTTAAAATACATTTCATGGATCTGCTATCCCTTAATTCATCATGCTAATTGCCAGCTAGCAGTAATGACTGAATATGCATAGATATAACTTACTTTCTACTTGGAGCATCCACAAATTATTTTGTTGTAAGTATTCAGGCTATTTATACTGTATATTGATGATCTTTCTAGTCATCTGCGTTTTTCTTTCGCCAATTTATCGTTTTATGTTTTCCTTGTATTTCACAACATTAATAAAAATAAAAACTAGTCAGAGTAATCTTCCTCTGCAATGCTTACATTGCTAGTCAAACAGCAGCAAGGAGTTTCATGATTAGTAATGGTCTGTGTAATCATCTGTTACAGGAGTCAGTGTTTCATTCCTACACCCACTATTTTTCAGATTTCTGTTGTGTCCATAGGAATCCTCTCCTGTGGACTTGCTTTGATTTCTTTACTGTTACTGCAACAGCCCATATTCCTTTCTTGCAATAAAATTTGCAAACAAAGCACTGTTGCCTCACATGGCAGTTTACTATCGGCAATGAATATTTTTCAAAGGGCAAAACTATTGACCATGCTTTTAAGTGCTTAGCAGAAAGCATTTTACTTATTCGTAGGTAAAGTAATAAAAGTAATCGTGGCCCATTTTTTTAAACTATAAAGTGCATATGAAATGGTCTAGCAGCTTTTATAGATTTTTAAAGAACATTTTAATTGTCATTTTTCTTTTGACAGATTTCTTTGATGAAAGTATAATGCCTTAACTGATGGCATTATTATTCAGATTGTTGTCTGTGCATTTAAGATGCTTAAGCTAAAATGTTTGGTTGCTATGGTTACCCAGCTGCATTGGTAGGCAGATTCATTGGAAAAATCTATCTGTAAATGTTATTAATTTCTGCATGTACCTGTAAATTGCTATTATGGGGGGGTTTTATGCATGGTCAACTGTGTCCTCAAATCAGAATCAGTAAGGTTAGTCTTTTTCTAGTCTCTATTCTTTCTAAATTAATTTTATACAATTTTTTTTTCATATTTTACTTTGCAAATATCATCCGAATAACTGGAAAATAATCTTTTTTTGAAGAAAATTAGCTTTTGCACAGCAATAAGCGAGTCTAGGTATGTTTCATTCAAATACTGGGGAACACAAGTAACATCATTCTGTTGTAATTTCCAGTTTCTATACAAATAATTAGTAGCCTTTCTTAGTTGTTTGGGTTTTTTGTACAGACATTTATAGACAAACCCTTCTTACATTCTGTGGAGTGCAGGAACATAGATGTTGGGCATAGTGCTGACTCTGTGGAGGGAAAAGAACAAATGATCCACCAGTTCTTCTCCAGCTTTTCTCTGGCTTTGCACTGCAGCTGACAGCCCTTTTGTCTGGTCTGAATAGATTTGGAATTATTTCATGTAATTGTGTTTTACTTGATTTTTTTTTTAATTTTCTACTTTATTTCTGAGATATTAAGCAGAATGGTAATGAAATGTAATGAAACTGAAATACTGCATTCTTGTATGTCAAGAGTCTTGGCAGTACTTTGGATTTTTCACAGCTTGAGGTAATGCCTCATGACTGAGGAGAACTGAAATGCAGGCTCTTTAGTTTTTCTTTCTTTATGTATGATTTTTTTTCAATTCTTGCGCTTGGGGTCTCACTTATAGTTATTTTCTTTCAACAGAACAGGCCTGATAAACCTTACTTTGAAACTTCCTCTTGAGTCAGACTGAGAGCTCTCTCCTGGACAGGGACTAAGAGCATTGCCTCCTGAGCTTGCTTAGCAGTTAATTAATACAAAATTACACCTATTTGTCAGCTTGGCAAGATAGAAAATTTTTTGTGGCTATCCAGATCAGGCTGGTCTTTTCACTTTAAACCTTGCTTTAAATACAGCATCTGATTTGATGCTACAGCACTATGTATTTTAGTTCCTGTTGGTATAATGTTAATCAAAGCAGTGAATGCTCAATACTACTAAAAATTATAACACATGTTTTTAAAGAGCTTTTATATTTTTGGACTCAGTTGCTCATTGCAAAGATACACTTCATTATATTGGAAAGGGAGAATCTTCTCTTTGGTAATTTAAGCAGAGAACAGCTCAGAAGAGCAAATCTGGAGAAAAATGCTGGCTTTACTTATTGCTTTTGAGGAATCATTTATTTGCCCTAGTTCTGTGTAATCAAACCAGAGGTGTTTGTTGCCCATAAATTGTAGGGTAAAGAAGTGGGAAAACTGCTGACAATTCAGACATTTATGAGAAAGAATTTGAAGTATACATGGTGTCTGTGCTACTGTTCCTGTTTAGTGTATGTTTTCAGTATTCTTCACACATGGGAAATAAAAGTCAAGGGTGACCTATAACAGTACAGACAGAAAATACTGAAGGAAAAAAAGTAATAAAAGAAGAAGAGATTAAATACCAGCAGAAGCTGTACCACATAATCACACTTGGAACTGTGCAACAGAGTGCAAAATAAAACAGTGGGCAGCCTAACTTTAATTTCCTCTACTTTAGTTAACATATTAAGTTGTATTAAATGACTTCATGTAGTCTTTAGTTTAGTGTTTGGTTTCTCTTTTGGGAGTTTGATCAAATAAAGTGAAGAATTTTGTTTTAATCCAGAGTTTGGATATTTAGAAGAAAAGCTTTTTAATTTTATTTGATTTAGTAGAATGCAGTTCTATTTTGCTAATGAATTGAATTCTTTAGAAATGCAACTTTTTGCTGACCTTTTTATTTTAGCCTTGTTATCTTGCAAATGCGTCAAACTTCATTAAGGTGTCTTCATTGAAAAAGAGTATACATTTGACTTTCTAGCTAATATTTAGATTTTTCACTATTTAATTTATTATCACAGAGGAGTAGAAATGCTCTCACAAAGTATGAAATTAGGAGGAGGTATTGATCTACTAAAACTATTAGTTCACAAAGTCAGAGACTGAATTTTTTAGGTGCTTAGCACAATCCTCCTTTGAACTACAAGTGGGGGGAACTTTTGGAGTTTGGATGTTCTTGGGCATTTGTAAAGCACTTACATTCATGGGTTTATGGACCTTGTTTGCCTGAAGATTGCTTAACTCAAGTTCTGCTTCTGTCATAATCTTCAGCAGACTAAATTGCTAGATATGTGAGATCAGTTTTCCACGTACAAATGTGTTACTTCTAGTTTCAGATTTGGTCATCATTGTCTGTGGTGAATTTTCAGCAAACTCATCTTGATTTTGTGACTCTGTAACCATCAGAGCTGGTTGACTTTCATCTTCTACCAGTGACAGAATTTTCTGTATGTCCTGTAAGAATAAAGCAGTCCTGCAAAACATCAGTTTATCCCGAATCTTCAACTTCTTCAGGTCTTAGAGCCTTGAAGTCATTCTCATCCCTGAACATAGCTTTGATTTCTTTAGCTTTTTCCTGAGCCTCTCTATCTTTAGATGTGAAAGACTGCCAAAATGTATTTATGCTATTCCTTGTCTTGCTTTTAATTAAGATGGGAGTAATTTCTTCTGTAATTAGACGTTTGCATTTGAAGTTTTCTCATCTCTTCCTGAGTAAAGGAGAAAGACTCTGCTACCTAATGTTTCCAAATTTCTCACTCTCATTAAGTCATCATCAGAAATTTGAAAATGGCGTTTATTTGATAATCTCATCACTCTCTGCTTATTGGATCACAATGCTGCCATTGTTCTTTGTCCCCTGCAGAATCCACTATGGTTTTACTTTTGTTGATTTGCCCGTGCGCTGAGAATCTTCTTGTTGATTATCTTCTCTGTGGTAACAAACCTGGTTAATAAACTTGTGCATAATAACTAGGAGTTACACACGTCTTTAAGGAACAGAATTTTTGTTCAAGGAAACAAGGGGGTTGGAAGGGACCTTGAAGATGATCTAGTCCCAACACCTCCTGCCGTGGGCAGGGTTATCTCCCTCTAGACCAGACTGCTCAAGGCCCAATCCAACCTGACCTTGAACGATGCCAGGTTCGGCAAATTGCAAAATAATAATTTGGGCAGAATTCATTGGATTACTTAAGTGATTCAGAAGATGTTCTACCAAATATGGCAGTGATTTTTAAAAAGAACATGGAAGCAAAATTTCCAAACATTAGTTTATGATACTCAGGAATTTCTATGCTAGCGTTAGTCAAGAGTTTCATATACTCAAACAGTCTACATGTAATTTTTTTTTATTTAATAATAGTTTTAGCATATATTTATGGGGTTATATTTTTGCAGGGTGTAGTGCAATTGGATTTGAAAATGAAAAAATTTTTAAAAGGGTTTTCCTTTAGGAATTTTTTAAAAACTCCTGATTTGCATGGATGAATTTTGAATGTACAAATGCATTCATGTGTGTAAGAATTCATGTTTCTCTCCTGCTACTGAGTATCCTAGGGTAATTTATCACTGAGAAACACTTGTTAACATGCTAACAGTATGCATACTCTATTTTTTTTGCCTCTGTAACACTAGATAAAGTGTCTGTGGTTTACATGTTCATTTTCTGCTTCACCTGCTATTTGTAGCCTTCAAAAGAAACCAAAGTAGTGTGTTGAGTACAAAGAACTGAGAATCACAATTCCGTAATGAAAATTTTTAAATTTTGTTTGTTTGGGGGTGTTTTTGTATCACACTATACTACTGTCTATGCACAAATTAAGATGTGAAGGGTTTGTGTTTGCAGACCCTGCTAGGCTTGTCATCATGCAGAATAAGTTTAGTTATCTTCATTCAAGTCAAGTAAACTTAGCTTTTACTGTATTTAGCTGCAGGAAGCAATTGCATTATCAAGAGAAGAACTGGGCTAATTTAATAAAGCCAGTGAGGAAAATCATTATCAGACTGGTATTGATGATCTTGGTATATTAATCCTGAAGTGAAAAAACATCTTGAAAGTTTTGCTGGCAAGCAATTACAGACTGTACAGATTCAGTAAAGCACATACACATTTAGCTGCTTCTGCCATAAATATGTAATACCAATTAGAATGGATGTCCAAGCAGAAGAATTTATGGAAGTGTACTAATGTGTCCAGCCAGTTCTGCATGTATTGGCACAATTTCATTCTTTCTAAAATGGATAAGATTCTTAAAAATAGTATATATAAGTTATATATATATATATATATCTCCATCTATCTCCAGTTACTGGATTGTTCAGATAAATCTCAGTAGTTTCTGGAACACAGAAATTAATGAGAATATTGAGAACTTGGAATTCTCTGTGAAACAGTTGCTTGCAATTGTGAGCTAAAACTGATTGAAGTTACAGTGTGATAAAAAACCTTCAAAAAAACTCCTACCATTCTTTTATTTTAAAATCATCAATAAATTAGTTAGATTCTTATAGAAAGCAATTTTAACCCCAAGTGGTGATGTAATATTACGATATACAAAGGACATGGCTTTTGTTGTATTTTGAATGATAGATATGAAACAGAGCAGTAACTAGAAAGCAATTCTTACAGTATCTTTTATGTGTCTCGCTTTGCAATTATTTAAGAATGTCATTAAAACACAACACATTTTTGAGAAGGAATGAATTGTACATTCACTAATTATCTAACTACCTACTGTTTAATTTGAGCATCAGGTAGTAGTAGCTACTGTCCCTCCCTGCAGGTTGTTAGCAGTTAATGAGATAATAAAGAGCTTGCACATCTGATGTTGGGTGTCACAGCTGAAGGAGAGATTATTCAACACGTTGCCTTATTCTTAGACTTTAACTGTAATAGTTCAGCATATTCACCATCTGTCCGAGTGACTCACACCTCTGGCTGTACTCCTGCCAAAGTAAAGATTTTGGGCAGTTATTGAGTATTAATAACAAAGATGTGAAGTGTTATGAAGTGAAAAATGAGATTAGCTTGGAGTTATCTGTCCCTTTGTCTTCTCCTTTAATTGTTTATAGATTTCATTTATTAAATTCATACTGTTCGAGTTGTTTAAACAAATACTAGTTGACTTGAAATAGTCTGTTACGCTTCTATGCCACCCATGAGAAAGCACATAAATATATAAATATATCTCTTGTTAAGTATAAATATACATAGAAGTATATGTTGGCTGTTGGACATGTACTAGAGTGGAGGAGACAACATCTAAATTTCTTCTCTGCTGCATAATATAGAATCGGTTAGATTGGAAAAGACCATTGAGATCCTCAGGTCCAACCATTAACCTGCACTGCCAAGCGCATCATTAATCCCTGTCTCTAAGGATCAAGTCTGTAGGTCTTTTAAATACCCTCAGAGATGATGACTCAAGTGATTCCCTGGGCAGCCTGTTCCAAATTCCGTGAAGAATTTTTTTCTAATATCCAACTGAAACCTCCCCTGGTGCAACTTGAGGCCATTTCCTCTTCTCCTGTCATCTGTTACCTGGGAGAAGATGCCAACCCCCAGCTCACTACAACCTCTCTTTAGGTAGTTGTAGAGACTGTTAAGGTCACCTGTGAGCCTCCTCTTCTACAAGTACCTGATCATTTTGCTGTTAGCTATAATTTAATCCATAGTATAATTTGTATGCTTATAAAAGCTGGATGTCCTAATTCGTTCTTTTGTTGGTTCAGGCTATGTTTGATTCTTTGTCTGATCTCCCTGAGTGGTATGGTATTAAAGAAATGCAAGCAAATTGGATAGGTGACTGCACTGGTTGCTTTCTTGACTTCTTGCTAAAGGTAAGTCAGAAATTTATGCCAAAATACATGCCAACTAATAAGCTTGTCTGAAAGCCAGGATACTTAGGGAGCAATGCCAAGAGAAATATCAACTGTACAAGTCAGCTGGGATCTTGTGGCCTTTTGCTCCTCTCTCCATGGCACCTCCTCTGTCAGATGCAGGCTGACCTCAGGCAGGCCACTTTGCTTCCATTTGTCCATTATTTCATTTAGTATATATAATAATTAAAATAATGGGAACGAAACCATTAGGTAGTGATGGAGCTAGAGAAGTCTAGATAAAAAGAAAGGAGACAAAGGCAAAAGAAACATGAAGAAAATTGTAATTATCTTGAGAAGGACTTCAGATTTTCCTGTTTTTTTCAAGAGATGCAAAAGGCTTTATATATTTGATAGTGAGAAGAGATTTTTTTTTTTTAGAGACCTTGACCGAATTTCTGCCCTGGTGCTTCAAAGCTTTATTTTGCTTATTTACTTTGGTCTAACATTTTAAAAATTACTTACTTTATTGACATTTTGGGAACTTCCAATTGAGACAGCTTAAACCTTCTAAATACCTCTGATTTGGTCCCTGCTAGTAGATGTGTTTTTATATTTTGTAGTTTTTAAAATTGTTTCTGAAATTGTGCATCAATACTTAATTATAGAAAAATCCCCTCCTGAGACCACCATACACTCCAGCCTAAAATATAAACCCTGATAGTTCCAAGTAATAATTCTTAAGCAGTCTTTGGAGTTTATTACACATGTTTTAGATCCAGTTGTTTTAATATTATGTTGCCTTGTTTATTTTATTTCTGTACGTAAGTCACAGCACTGACTTAACCAGAAAAGTATGGTAGAAAACCATATGGTAGCTGAGAAAATCTTAAATTCTCTTTAGATTTCAGAGGTAATATCTCATTTCTGTTTCTTGGAAACAGAGCATGCATATTAAAAGTGAGTAGAAGGATTCCAGGTTGCTTAGCCAAGGATTGAATTGAGCTCGGTAGCACAGTGTGATATTATATATGATTTTAGTATTATATATTATAGATATATTTGGATAAACTGAGGCAATACTGTAAGGCAATTTCCTCGAGGCCTTAAAAATAGATTTTTGTCAAGGTTTGAGTCTGGAAAATTCCTGTAGTGAGTATTTGTATGGCTTTGCTATTTGGAACTGTGTATTTCTACACGGTGATGTAGACTCATTAGTTGTGTGGAAAGGAAGAGGAATCTAAACCCACTGTATTTCTAGTTGGAATTTTTCTTCTCTTTTTCAGATTAATGGTGAAGTAACAGGAGAGAAGCTAGCAGCTTACACCTATACACCTGAAGCCATTTATGGAGCTTCCCATTTATACATTTTACCAACTCACAGACTGCTGCATGGGAATAGCAGTCTCAAGGAAGTCTTTCAGAGGGAGTTCATCTCAGGGAAAGGTGATACTTTTTTCATATGCATTTTTTTGTAGAAGAGCAACAGTTTTCCTGAATGATCTTTGGAGAATATGTGTCAAGCTGATCAGGAACTATTGCTGTTGAGAGAGAGAGCAGGTCTTTTGATTCTTAGTATATGTCACACAGTGTCACATCAGCCTGTCCTGGCTTCAGAAGTGGTGAGAGCAGCTGTGCTAGAATTCTTTTTGTAATGGCTGTAACACTTCATAGTGTATAAAAGCAATGGAACAGATTCTTGTTTCCTCATGTACCAGAAGTGAATAGTCCGAATTTGACTGTGTCAGCTTATCAGAAAGTCTCACATCTATGTGGTAATTTAGCATTAGCACAAAGACAGGAGAAACAACTCTTGCGCCACAGATGATTTCTTCCTGTCATAGAGAATATGAAGAAGGCAGTAGATCACCAATACATAGCAAAGGGATGATTGATAGCAAAATAATACTCTGCTGTACAGATTCTTAATTTATACAAGACTCTAATGAAGTGTATCAGAGTATCCCTGTGGCAGTTCATGAGTTGTACAGCAGATACAAATAAATTATAGTTCTTTAATGCTGTTAACTGTGTTCCTGAAAGCTTCTACCACGAATTCTGCCTGTATTTAGCATCCAAGACCTGTTATATTTTTGTTCTTTGGAAGACCTGAAAGTTACAAGAGTAAATACAATATATACTGAATATTTTTTGTTTCTACTTCAGACTGGTGTTCAATATGTTTTTTAGCCAGTCACTGATAAAGATGAGGCTTCACTGTCTATATATTTGATGTCAACAGCAGTGAAGCAGGAATCTTGTGGGAAATTATGTTGGTTGCACAGAACCTGCTTTATTTTTGAGTGCTTAATTTCTATAACCTTAAAAAAGTGTGCTTGCTAGCAGGAAAAAAAAAAAGACAGAACCTGATTGTTTTGAGTATCTAGAGACCCGATCTCAGAAGTGAGCAAAGCTTGGAGCACTCTGGAGAATAAATTTGTACTTCTTGCAGATGAGCCAAATCAAAGCACTTAACTACAGAAACACACATCCATGGATGTACCTGTACCTGGCTGGATTTTGTGCTTTAAGCCAAACCACACAAGAGCAAAATTTGTTTTTAATACAGACAGCAGTAAGTGGAAATACTTGTGAAGCTTTATTGTGTCTGTTAACAATAAACTTAAACCTTTTGGTTGAGTTAAATTAAGAAGCTCTCAGTTGGGATAATGATGGCCATAAGTCCTCAAAAAGAGGCACAATTCCAAAATCACAAGTCTGCTGTTGTGTACTCCTGCTACTTGTAAATATACTTCTATGCATCTCAGTTGAAATTGGCTGATACTATTTCTTGAGGCACAGACTGATATTTTCCAAAGAAGAGAACATAAAGGAAAAAAATTTCTACATGAGCTTTCAGATTTGCATTTCAGCCGTGGTAAATATGAAAGGACAATGGTGGCATTTAAATTAAAAATTTTGATTGGCCTTATATAGACTGTATCTTCACATGAACTAAATTTTTTTTTAGAAGATTCATGAGTAACATTAACATTTTCATTTAATTAAGTGTAATTGTTTTCTGTTCAATGGAGATAGTCTTGTAAGTCCCTTTCTTCACTGTCTCCTCATTTAAATAATTAGAAGGCTATGTTTTTATCTTTCCTAGCAGAGAAAAAAAAAAAAGCTGTTGTGTTGCAAAGTAACTGAAAATTCTAATACCTTTACTCTTGGAGTATAGGTTCATACTTTAGGCTGTTGTTATTTAAATAGATGTGAACAACCAGTTTTCAAACATTCCATTTTTTTGCCTAGAAAAATTTATGTTCATTTAGAATCTGGTAAATCTTCTGGTTTTGACAGCATGAGGTGTCTGAGATAATGAACAGTGTAAGGGTTAAATGTTATGATAATACTATGCATACATTCTTCTACATTTGTAACTGTAATAGCATCTCTTTTCAGTTGTGAGGATAGGATAACGATATTAGCAAATGAGCACAGTTAAGAGCACCTTTGTAAACTGGAGTTAGTATTTTGAAGTCCAGCATAAAATGAAAATTATTGTTGGATGGAAGAGAGAAGTTATTTTTAAACACAGATTGTCCTACCCACTCAGCTTCCTGTTCATGACACTTTTTGATTAGTTGTTTTTAAAGAATGTAATTGTTCCTTTTGTACCTTTTTTAAAAAGAGGAGGAAAGCTGTGTGCAGTGGTTTGAACATGGAAATTTTCTTTATAATATGAATATCTCAGACATCTGAAATTTGAAAAATGTCAGAAATAAATATCATTTGTGTTAAGAAGAGTGATGAGATATAGCAGTCCTGTTCTCAAAATTGCTCTTACTTTACTTGAAGCAGATTTTATGCATTGTAATACAAGTCTAAGATCTTCTCAGCTTAGCTGTGAAGAGGTGAAAGGAAGCTCTTGGCAGCCCATAGTTTAATTATTGTAGTTGTTATGAATTGGTTAAAGCCTGGTGCTAAGAATACCAAGGTCCATGAGCGCAATCCTTGTATGGGCCATTCACTTAAGAGTTGGACTTGATGGTTCTTGTGGGCCCCTTCCAACTCAGATTATGCTGTGAAATCTGTTAAATCAAAGGCACTGAAAGAGTCAGAAATAGGTCCAAATTGAGATCTAGGGTTTGAATCCTTAAAACTTGGAGTAGTTAGATTTAGGTTTCTTCTTGCCAAGCCACTCAAGCTGCACATTGTAAATAAATATCAGTTAATTACAGTTCTCACCCTTGATCCTCTCCTCTCCTCTCCTCTCCTCTCCTCCCTTGTGGACATTAGGTTCCTCATCTTTAATATGAATATTCTACTTGGAAATCAATGTGTTACTTAGGTGGCTTTTTAACAGGTCAATGTTTCACATGCTTTGTAGTTCTTCTATAAGAAATTAATCATAAGGATATATGCTTCTCTGCAGTTCATCTGATTTTTTGGTGGAATTTTGTAGTATTGTATGCTAGTGTATAAATCAGGGCTTACTAAAGCCAATTCATACAGCTTTGCAGCAGGCCTGCATTTTGGTCAAAGGCTGAATTTTCTATTGTAGTTCAAATCCTACTCTGTTTTTATTTGAGTGCTTGTTATGTTTTCTAATCATGAAAATTTGTCATGAAAATTTATTTGAACATTTTAATACATCTGAGCTTTTTAGAAATTATTGCTTTTTTTCATTTTCTTTCTTTTTTGAAGAAAATTATAATTTAAAATTTATTTAAGATAAACTGCATTCTAATGGTAAGTGATGTTCTTAGTATATCTGGCATGTTTTACTTAGGATGTCATTTCATTTGTTTTCAGACTCACTCACTTCAGTGACAGCTGTGAATTTGCTTACCAATCAAGAGATTCCTGTAGTAATCTCAGCAAAAATCGAGTTTGATAATTTTGTTGATACTAAAATAGGTATGTGACATTTAATGTGTAAGTGGAATAGTAGTTTTCAGTTGCTGTGTTGGAACGCAAGAGACTGTTCTGATAAATCTTTGAACACAGAGGCTCTCTCTTGGACTTTGTAATTCTGTTCTTCATTAGTGAAGAAGGAAGGGAAAAGTAGCTATATGGAATCTGTCTGGGGGAAAATATTTACAGGATGATAAATTTCAATGGAAATATTATAAAATTAGTGCTTTTAATGAGCTAAATTGGAGGATCTGCATATCTTAAGAGGATTGATTACCTACAGTGCATGTGTGTTTGGCTGACTCTCACCATCCTTAACAGAAACAGAACTGTACCATTTTTTGACAACTCTAACTTTTGGCTTTTTTTGTGTCTTAGGTTTACATAAATTATGCACATCCTTAAGGAGAAATGTTTCAGAGAGTAAATGTACAAAACTTCCAAGTTTGACTTTTATCTGATAATATTTGTCTTGAGGCGAGTACAATAGTTCGGGATAGGTAATAATTATTTTCAGGTAGTCTTGGGCAGTTATCTTGAATCCTTTATCTCTAAAGGAAGCATTCCCATACTTTAAGTCACCCAATTTAGAGTTGAGGATCCACAAACGAAAGGGGAGGGGCATTGTTAGAGGATACTGAATTGCCTGCAGTGGATTTTTGTTCTCAAAGTTGTCCTGTGAAGCTGCCTGGGTGGTTCCTTTCCTGCATAGGAACTTGGACAGCTAAGTACGTTTGCTTAGATAGTATGATGGTCCTTATAAGTAAAATTAGAAGTAGTACTAAGTTTTAAAAACAATATTTTTTTTAATCTACACCCACCAAGCTTTTTGTTTACTCCTGTGCTTTGCCATGGTCTCATCTCAGCTGCGTTGAGAAGGCATATTCTGTTCCAGTCCAAACAGGAAATAGTTGTTTCTTCTTCCCTTTTTCCAGTACCTTCCTTATTCCTCAACTCCCTTTTGTTCCCTTCCTGTTGCTGTTACTTCTCTCCTGTCCTGGGGCTGCTGCTTTCAGCACTGCCAATACTGGCTATTCTTGCACAACTGGACTGAATGAAACCAGCCGACTGTGCAAAAATGTCTTGGACAACCCTCGCAGGCTAGTGGTAATTATCCACACTGGGTACCTTACTTGTGACATGCCCACATCTTACACTTGTAGGTATGAATCTGTTTTTGAGAAACAGAATCTTCCCTCATGTAAGAGAAGCCAAACAATTGAGATACCCAATCTTATTTTTCCTTGAAAGCTTCCAGCTTGCTCACTGGCACAAACCTTGATCTTATGTCTTGGAAACAGCCCAGCTCTCCCAGGAAGCTCTGGATGCCAGCTGTTGAGCTTTGCCAATGCACATTAATAGAATTTTTCTGAAGAAGGCAAGCCAAAAAGTGGGACCTGCTTTTTTTCAGTTGTAGAGCATATTGTGAAGCCACCTGTTGCAGGCTGCAGGGTTCTCTGACAAATTAAGACACATACATTATTCTATAATAGAGCCTTGAAATGGCAAGAGTGTACATCTGCTGGAAAGATAAAATAGCAATTCCCTATTTTGCTAGTTAAGGAGTTATTTGTCACAGCAGAGTTTTGCTTGATTATCTTTAGTTATCTGCTTCCAAACTTCCACATGTTGACAGAATTAATGTTTAGCAGGCATTTCATTGCCTGAGCAAAGACAATTGTTAAACTGGTTTTGAGTGAAGCGGTTTTTATGTTAATAATTCTAATGTGCACAGCAGATTTTTTAAGAGTTTCTGTCTGTAGTTTTCACCAACTTAGTGTTGGCATTGGCTTGTAAGAACAAGTTTCTCTGCCTTTTTAAGGATGACGGCAACTGTGCAAGACTGTTCAAAT
The DNA here is from genome assembly GCA_013399895.1 of Serilophus lunatus. NCBI lineage: Eukaryota > Metazoa > Chordata > Aves > Passeriformes > Eurylaimidae > Serilophus > Serilophus lunatus. The sequence continues at coordinate 773,677 of VXBA01003365.1, forward strand.
TATTAATTAAATAATCACTGAAAGGGAAAAATATGCAGAAAGATGTGACTCTGTGGAAATAATACATCTGTTAATATCTCAGTGTTATTTCAGAATACATGTGATAATAAAGGTAACAAATTTCTTAACTCACTGTGAAAGGTAGCCCTCCAGAGCAGAACTAAAATGGATGACTATCCCAAATAATAAGAGGAAGTGGGAAGGATAGCATGAGGGGCCTTAAATACTATGACTTCTGTAACTGGCTTGAATAGCTGTGGGAATTGTTCTCAGTAGTTATATTCTGAATAGAAAATAGATGTTGTTTGAATTGTTTTCCTGAATTTGTAAAGAAATCATGTCTTTGATAATAAGTTAAAGGAATAGTAGTGTTAGAGACTACTGTGTTGTGGTTGATTTTAATAAACTATGAAATTAAAAAGAGACTAAATTTACTATTGAAACAGGAGGACTACTTCAGCTGTTTGTTTACTCTTTGATTCTCATATTATCAATTAGAATTAAAATTTATATTATTTAAATATATTTAAATAATTCTATTGAAAATTCTATTATTCTATCCAAATTTTGTAGCTTTCTTTTTAGTTTTTTCAGAACCATCACATTTTCAACCTTTTCTGCAGTAAGACATTGATGGACATTTGAATTACAGAGGAACTGAGAAATCCATCTGTAATTATTGCTGTTTGAATTTCACTGCTTAAAGAATATAAAAATATTTTTATTGTTCTTAGTTAATTTTCTTTAACTCCTTTGGACAAATATAAGTCATTATAAAGAGAGTGTTAGAGAAATGAAATGGTTTTTCTTCAAACTGATGACTGATATCCATATTCGTCAATCCCAGAACTGATTTATTTTCCATCCCTCCTAGGAATTCCTAGTACTAGTGCAGAAGATGCTGCAGTAGCTAAGAATCTGGGCATTTCTTTCACTGAAGTCATTGAGACATTACCAAGTGGTTTGGAGAAGGTCATTAATTCTGCAGAGGTGGGTATAGAAGCATGCAGTTCTTGCTGTCTTAAACTAACAATACAAACTAAAGCTGTCTTCTCAAGGGTACCAAATACTTTTTATAATTTAAAAGATTTCTTTTTCAGAATCAGGTCAACCGTATGCTTCCAAATTTCAAGGAATAATTTAATGATGATATATGTTGCCCTTGCTTTAGCAATAAAAAAAGTTTTTTCCTTTTGTATTTGAGAGGAAGGTTGTACCTTCCTCTGTACTGGTCTGAGTTCTGTAATGGAAACTGAATAATTTAACCTATGTTAAAAGTTAATTTTTATTTCATAATCTTAATAGATTTTTCAATTAATGTTAACATATTAGTCTTTTTTCCACATATTCACTGAAATATAGTTTCAGCCTTTACAGTAACATATATGCCTCAAGTAGCATAGAAATCTTGAAAAAATCTACTTGATAGCTAGCAGGCACAAAGCTCTTATTCTGTTATATGCCAGGTAGGATCTAAGTGGTTGAGATGTGTGTGAAAGCAAGAGTAGAAAAACCTAAAATGAGCACAGGAGAGAGGAAGCTAGTTTAACATCTGCATTTCCTCTGTCTCTGTCTTACTTTGGTGATAGAATACTGTGAGTTTTGGAATACAGCAACTGAAAAAGATAGCAGTAAATGCAAATATCTGCCAATAAAGGCTGAAGGGGTCTACAAGACTTTGTCAGCCTTGTTCTATTCAGACTGTTGAGAACATTACCTTTTAAGCAAGAAGGCTCAAATTGAGTAGCTGGTATGTGAACAGTCTTTCGGATAGAAGGATGTTAAGCAGTGAGGAGGGGGAAGTTATTGTGTGGCTCATAAACTTTGACTCTTAGAAATTGCATTTATGGCTTTTTCTGTCTGTTCTTGCATTTTCACTGACAGCAAGTATAAATTTTACTTTCTTCTTCTGCTTCTCTCTCTCTTTTTTTTTCCCCCCCTCAAATCAGATCACCGGCATGACTCGGCAGGAGGCTCTAAAAGCTATTACTCAGCAGGCCAAAAATAAAAGAATAGGTGGAGACCTAACAAGTGACAAATTGAGAGACTGGCTGATATCTCGACAGCGGTACTGGGGGACACCTATTCCAATCATTCACTGCCAGACCTGTGGACCTGTTCCCGTTCCTTATGAAGACCTACCTGTGGTGTTGCCCAATGTAACCACCTTCACAGGAAAGGGAGCTTCTCCTTTAGAAAGTGCTGTGGAGTGGGTGAACTGTTCCTGTCCAAGGTAAGCCAATGCTGCATTTGCTGCAGCCTGGGAGAGATCACCTTGAACCTGCCCATTTCTTGTGCCCTTTCCCGGACTGTTGACAACTGAGACAGGATACTACTCCAGAATGATGTTTGGCTAAACCCTGCATAGGGATTGTTTTCTTATATACTCTGTAAAACTCCTTTTTTGTAACACAAACACAGCTATTTTTTCAAGCCAAAGCAAAACTCAGTGATTTTACATTTGAGGAAAGAGAAAAATTCAAACAGGATGATTTTCTCCCTGCTCCCCATTTCTTAACAGCATTTCTCACTCCATTTACTACCATTATTTTTATTATCTTTCACCGCCAGTGTTCATATAAAGCTTATAATGGTCATTGAATTATGTCCTTTTGTTAAGGAAACTAACTTTGCATTCATTTTATTGCAATAGTCCAACAATAAAAGTGTTCCCTCAGCTAAATAAATCTTGATCATGAAGAACTACATTCACTGTACATTACAGATTATAGCATGTAATTCAGATTGAAGGAGATAGTAAGTATATGCATCTTGTCAGTGCTGTAATCCTTACTGTTTGTAGTTCATCTTTTTAAGAAATAAAACAGCCTAAATTAAGTAGTGAGAGAGATGTAGTGAAAATCAGTTGTGTAATCCTGAGGGCTGCTTAGATACTCTGTACACAGAAGTTTGCATCTAGGTTCTATGGAAGGAGCTGGTAGAACCTGTGGTATCCCAGTGAAGTTTTCCATCAGCAGTGCAATGCAAAGCTGCTGGGGAAGTACAGTACCAGGCTGCCAAGCCAGGGAATCAAACATAAAAAGAGCAATAGAGCTCTACTGATAATTCAGCAGATTCTTAACATCTAACTTTATATTAATATTTGAAAGGTAGATTATCAGTGGGTGTTTAATTTTTAATAAAGCAGCTTATGCACAGCAGTTCCATGGTTCTCTGGGAATGTTTATTTTGACCTTTGTTGATAACATGTATTTCTTGCAAAACAGGCAATTACTCCCATGTTTCTGCATAGAAAATTTCTTCTCAGATGTGCCTATTGAAGTTGCATATAGTAGTGTATTTTTTAAAGTGTGACTTTTGCAGTGAAGCCTTACTAAATAAGATCTATAGGTTTAGTTAAACCCCCAGAAATGCCTCGGTCTACAATTCCTAATTTCAGTTGAAAAATTTTCCTGATGTGACTGAAAGTCACTGTCTGCAATCTTGACTTCCCCCACAACCTTATTTAAGAAACTGTTTTGTTGTTTGCCAGGCAGTAATATACTTTTGATGTATAGCAGCAGATCCTTATGGTTTCTGGTTAGTTATTGTGGCTGCCCTACTTAGAAGTTAATCAAGGGCATTTGTTTAGTCAGAAATAAAGGCACGCAGGTTTAGTTTCTTAGCTTCAAATGTGGTAGTTTGCTGACATTAAAGGGGTTTTTTAATTCTCACCTTTATTTGGCTTCTTAATTCTCTCCTATTTGACAGCTGTGTTCAGTATTGCTCATCTATGTCTGCTAGTTTTTTGAGCTCTTTCTTTTGTGTGCATAGTCATCCTTGCTTCTCCATGCTCTGTGAAGTTACATCATCCCTTCCTTTAGTCCTTCTCTCCAGTAATAGGGTTTTTATTAGTTGCATTTAATATCTAGAATTAATAAGGAAAGCCAGATGGAAAGATACAACAGTCTGTGAGTATTTGCTTGACAATAATGTTAGCAATCATAAATGGGAGGAGATGGCCAAGCTATTCATTGTTATACAAGTCCAGGTAATTGTGTTAGTTGTCTGAAGATTGTCTAATGAAATTACAGTATTATGCCTGTAATCACAATATTGATATAAATTGTGTAAACTTTGAAGGATGCCCATGCCGTCTCTGTGTTAGTGAGCCATGTCCATTTAGAGCACAGAGGCATGAAGCAGATATAATTATGGCTCAGTGACTGTAAAGGATTCTTACTGCTGACTGAAAAGCCATTCTGTTTCAATGTAATACAGTATTCTTTTACACTGGCCAAGTCTTTGATTATATGTACAATTTAATAAAATGTTTGTTCTACATTAGAAAGCAGTAGAAGTAAACTTCCTTTACTACATTATTCCCATTGAAAGAAAAACTTGCTGGTAGAGAAGGACCAGAGTCAGAGGTGGAGTGAAGGAAAAGGTTAAGTGGGGCTGCTCTCATAAACTTGCCTTAGCAAGTCAAGCTGAAGTATCGGGCAGATAGACAGATATATGATGCAGATCAGTCATCAAGCCTGATCAGAGACTAAATATGCAGTAAATAGCCAGTCTCTGTTTATTATATATACTTATTACACATATACATACATCTAAATTTACATAAAATTATAAACTGCCTAAGTTTCTTACATGTAGCCAATGGCATTTATGTACCAAAGTGTCACAGATTGCAAAGTTTCATTAACATTGGAATAATCTCGTTGTTTTAACATAAGATTTTAGGAGGGATCATTTACAACAAATAGAAGTTTATTAAATGTGAATGTTAGCTCCTACGAACAATTAGTATTCAAGGAGGAATTACCAGAAAGTAACCTGAGCTTCTAAAATCTATTTTAAAACTCTTTCTCAGGGCTACCAATATAATTACAAGCAAAAAAATCAATTTTCTGTAATCACAAATTAAAATTGTTCTGCAAGGTCTAGAAGAGATTCACTACATCTCAGCAAAAACTGAAATTAAACTAAGTTAATTTTTTTCTAGAGATAATAAATGGAATCTGCAAAGACCTTTTTGTACAGACAGTCAGTAGGAGGCAACCACCTGCACCTTCTGCTAAATGTTTATAAAATTATTTGACTGATGGCACCTAAGGAGCGTGATAGCTATTCAGTAACCATTACCTTTATGGCAAAGTATGCTTGTCTGTGCTTTGTTTCTTTAAAAATGGCAATTCTAAACAATTCCAGGAACATACAGTCAAGAGGGCTGTCCAGTGCAATGCCATCTTCTGCTATTGCTGGATGTGATAGCTGTTCAGGCATCTCTTTGTTTTGCATTGTGTGTGGTTTGGGTGAGAGAGGGAAGTAGTTGGCTCTGTTACTGTTGTTGGACTTTTTCCGAATACATCACTCTTCAGAAGGTTCATACCCCTTCAGTTTTCAATCTAAATGTCTTTGTGGCCACTCTGTAGATGTTTGGGGTTTTTTTCAAAGCTTGTTACTTATCTGAAAATAGCTTTTCTCCTTGTCTCTTGCTCAGGTGTAAGGCAGCAGCACGGCGAGAAGTCGATACCATGGATACATTTGTTGATTCTGCTTGGTACTTCCTGAGGTACACTGACCCTCACAACACAGACAGGTGAGGGCTGCAGGCACAGGCCCGTCAGGGGAAGCTCACTTCACAGACAGGAAGGGAAGGAGAAGACCAGACTCTCTGGTGCTTCCAGCTTCTAAACGCCTTTGCAGAAGACAGTGTAAACCCCTGCACTGCCCTCATTATGCCCCTGCCCTCTGGCCTGAGCACAACACTGGGGAGATGTGGCTTAACCTCAGCTGGCGTCCAAGTACTACACAACTGCTCACTCACTTACCTTTCTCTCCCTGTGGGCTGGGGGAATAGAATCAGAAGGAAAAGAAAAAAAGTAAAACTCATAGGTTGGGACAGGAGCAGGTTAATAATGGAAACAAAGTAAAATGTAATAAAAAGTAGAGGGAGAAGGAGATAAAACTCAAGAAAAACAAGTGATGCACAATACAACTGCTCACCACCGGCTGACCTATGCCCAGCTCTCCCTCGAGCTGTGATCAGCCCCTCCCTGCCAACTCCCCCAGTTTATATACTAAGCTGACTGTCTGTGGTATGGAATATCCCTTTGGCCAGTTCGGGTCAGTTGTCCTGGCCATGGTTTCTTCCAGCTTCTTGTGCACCTGCTCACTGACAGAGCATGGGATACTGAGAAGTCCTTGGCTTAGAGTAAGCACTGCTCAGCAACAACTAAAACATCAGTATGTTATGAACATTATTCACATACTGAATGTAAAGCACGGCTCTATACCGTTAATAGGAAGAAAATAAACTCTTACTACCGCCAAAACCAGGAGAACAGACTAGGAGCTGGTCTAAAAACATGTAATTTGGTTGCTGCCATACCAGGAGATCGACAAGAGCAGCATGTGTAGACACAACTGTGTAAGCGCAGGAGCTACAGGGCAAGGGGCAGAAGTTTGCACAAAAGGGCATTATGGGGTAGGTCACAGAGAAAATGTTCAACTGAGGAGGTGAACACAAGTCCTTTGTGGAGGGTGCCATCAAGAATAACAGCCAGCCTGCTGTGATTCTCTGAGACTGTGGTAAGTTGCGTGGAGTGTACCTTCCCTGGCAGTACACTGATAAGTGTTCAACTGGTAACAAGGGGAACATCTTCTTGCCATGTCCAATGTAGCATCCAGCTGCCAAGAATGACACCTTCATTCCTCTCCTTTTGAATACTGGTGACTCTTCCTTCTTCCTTGTGCACAGACCTCGAGTGAAGTGGCATCACAGCAGGCTCCTGCTATGTCAGCACTTCCACTACATGCGTAATTAATGAAAGGACATTTTTCATGTGCTGTGCACTAGTGGCTGCAGCTTGGAGAGTGTGGGAAGACAGATGTAGTTATTTAGCTGGTTTTCTGCTTCATAGGCTGCCTGTAGTTGCACTGCTTGATAGCACTGTTTTTTCCAAAGAGAATTTAGTGCAACATCCCTGCTATGTAGTCTGAGGAAGATAGGGGAGAGTTGTATTTTTAAATATTGATACCACATGTAGGGCCGTTTGGGCATGTATTTGTTTGTTTATTCTGCAGAGCAGTGTCTGGGAACATACTACATGTACCCAGTGACTTAGTATTGCTGAGCCAATTATTTTTTTTATATTGGCAGTACTAGTTAAGCTAAAAAAATCTTCTGTAAAGACTTTTATTTCATGCTAATTTTAATTATTTTCGAGTGATAGCATGAATATATTATTAATGTTTCTGAGTTAGGCAAATTGCTTCCTTTCCAATGACAGTTTGAAACGGGTTTTTTTGTGCATGGATAAGAGTGACTTTTCCAGAAGTTGTAGAAGAAATAGTCAGATGTAACATCCAGCTGTTAAAGTAACAGCTTAGTGTAGCTAAATGTTTTGTAATGAAATAAGAACATTTATAAGTTCATATGCAATACATCGCTGCCTGCATTTGATTGATTTAGTTAGTTTTTTAGGTAAGCTGCACACATAAACCCTTCATTTCCATAAGCTGTCCATACACTGGCCTACAATTAGCGAGGATTACTCTGTTGATTTTAGAACCCTTTGAATAAGTTAGTTTTGATTTGTTCCACTAAAGATATGAATCCCAGATCCATTATTTGCTTCGGGGCTGTTCTGTGAGGAAAAAAATGTTATTATTACAAAAATTACAGATGACTGATGAAACAAATAGATTTGTTAGAACGGGCCCATAGAGAAGAACTTTTGTACAAATGGTATTTTGCAGGCAAGAGCCCGTTACAGTAGATATGACAATATGTAATGAAGCAATAAGCAATGCTGTGAAACCATGCAGTTGACCTCCAACGACGTAGTAAATATGCTGCAAATGACAAATTTACTGTCATTTCATCAAGCTTCCTTCAGTTATAGTGGGGTGACCTGTCTGACTCTGCAGAAGGTTCTGCAGCCTTAAACGGCATCATTGCCCCCTAATGGTAACAATGCAAACTTCCGATTAAAAAAATCAGCTGGTTTTGAGTGTACATGTCTTTTGTCTTTCATTCTAATATATTTGTATATAAAAATGGATAAAGACTAAAAAATTTAAAGCTAGACACAGGATATTTGTTAAAAAAATTGTTTCAAGAGAAAGCAAATATTTCCATCGCTTTCTCAAGTAATGTATGTGACATCTTAGTTGCTTGTCTGAAATATAGGAAAATAATTTTTGTGGATTCGCATCTCAGTGGAAATCAAATTTTTCTCTCTAATAAGAATGTGACTTCTTAAAAAATTAAGAAGATATGATAGCAAAATGAAAATTTTATTACACATGTAAACAGCTCTCTATAAAGAGTGTTGTCTAGTCAAGTATGATGAGCTGCTTTAGTAGCACTGGTCTTTCTTTTCCACATTGTATTTTCTATATTATTGTGTTTTTCCAGGCCCTTTAATAGTGACTTAGCAGACTACTGGATGCCAGTGGATTTGTACATCGGAGGAAAGGAGCATGCAGTTATGCACTTATTCTATTCAAGATTCTTCAGCCATTTTTGCCATGATCTAAAGATGACAAAACACAAGTAAGCAACATACATTTGAGTGAAAATCTTTCATATTTCATTTGACTAACAAGGACATTGTTATAATGGTAGAACATTTACAGTGAGTAAACCTGAATTTTCCTATATTGTCAGTGTTTGGTTTCTCACAGTTGTACTTTCTGTATATGTACATACATAACGTTTTTATTGCAAAGATGTTAATTGGTTCACAGCAAGTGATAAAATGCTGCTGTAGATTTTCTGCCTGCATAACTAATCACTTCAGGTTTCTGAGTAGTGCTATTATTTTAAATTAGGTAACTTCTTGCCAGGAACACCATTAATTTTAGTGGAACCATGCATATATACAAAACTAAGCACTTCTATAATTCACTGTAGTATTAGAACTGAACAATGCAAAACACATCTTGAGCAAAAAGCAGTATGTTTATCTGTTATCGATTTATTTCAGAGATCAAGTTTGATATAGGAAGATGAGTCATCTGTTGTTATTTGTCCTCTCAGACAGGTTCTCAGCTTAGCACCCCCATTTCCACTGAAATTCTACCCTTTTGTACCCTAAAATGTCATCTCAGGAATGCCTCAGCTTTAAAGATACTAATGTCAGAACAATGAAATGCTGCCCCATGCTCTATCTTGTTCTCCAAAATGCAGAGATGATTAAGTCAAAATAAGTGACCCCATGAGAAGAACTGCACAGTATACATTTATTCTTTATTAGTGTCCCCTCTAAAAACTTGATGTAAAAGAGAAGCCTACAAATACATGACACTGAACTCACTCCAATGCAGAAGTTCTGCTACAAAATTAGAATTTAAATAGCTTTGAGCCAGAAAACAATGGACTAGTTAGTGGAGCCAGCAGAGTATTTATTTCCCCAAGTTATTTCATAATAATTTGATGAAAACAGACATTTTCATTACTCACTCTTGCCTGCAAAATAGTTTGCAGTGAAAGCTGTATTTGAAATTCTGGATGTAGATGATTTGTGTTACCTGTATTTCACTCTGTTGCCTCCAGCTTGCATAACTGCAGCAGGAAGGCCATTTCTTCTCTCTGAGTGGACTTCTTGAAGCAGACCCTTTCTCTCATAACCACTATTCCTTTAAGCAGAGAACTTCAGAGCTTTTCCTTGCAAGAAATTTTAGGTTTGTTAATTCTGCAAAAGACTTTACAATCCTAATCCATCAGGCATCTAGTGGAGCTGTAATACGCAGCAGTAAAACATTCTCTTGCTAGTCAAATTCTTCCTACCTCCCTAAACAACATCAGCTGTGGCTGAAGTATTGTCAATATAAAGTGAGATCACAGAGCAGGGGAGATGTTCTTGCAAAGGAAGTGATCCACTTTGGTGTGCAAGAAAATAAGGAGGCTTTTCAGCTTTACTGAAAAGTGACCTCCTGTAAGGCCTTACATCCCAAAAGAAGTGCAAGGAAAGTGGAAGCAAGGGTGAGCTACCATTGGAGGAGTGTGGAATCGTTGACTGGGTAAGCAGAGTGGAATTAGGAAAGGCCATAGCTCGTCTAGAATTGAAACCAATGAAGAATCTGAAGGCAGTAAGAAAGACTTCTGCAGATACATTGAAAAGAGCATCAAGGAAATTGTTGGCCTGAGGCAAAATCAGAAAAAGTGCTTAAGTAACAAAGAACAGCCTTGACCTTTGCTGTCAAGGTCTATGCTTATTAGAGAGAGAGGAGAGTTTGAAGGAGACAGGTACTACCCACTGTGGAGTAGGATGAAGTTAGGGATCACTTAAGTAAACCGGACACATACGAGTTCTGGACACAAGAAAGACAAGGTGACTGGGAGTAGCCACCATAGATTTATCAAAAAGAAATTATGTCCAACTTAATTTGCTTTCCTTCTGTGGTGAGATGATTCTGTCTGTGGATGAAGAGAGAGCTGTTCCTATTTTTTACTATGACTTTAACAAGGCTCTGAACAAATTCACCCATGGTATCCTTGTAGTCTGTCTGTGGAGATACAGACTGAGTAGACTGCAGCATGGATGGAAAAGCTGTTTGGACCATCAGATTTGAAGAGTCAATGTTCAAAGGTAACTGGAAATGGTATTTCTCAGGAGGCACTGCTGAGACCAATTGAATTTTACATCTTCAGCGATGACCTGGGCAGTGCAACAAAGTGCTCACCCTCAACAAGGTCATTGCCACTGCACACTGAGAGAAGCTATTGATACTCTGTATGGTCAATCTGCTATGCAGAGGACTTCAATGAGGGCAGAAGCAAGTCTGAAGTGCAGACAAGGTTCTGGATTGGCCATTGAGCAGATTGCCCACAGAACTGCGGCTGTGACATCTCTGTAGGGAGAACTGTAACAAAGAAGGGCTTTAGGGTGAAGAGCAAGTTACACGTGAGTGAGTCGGCAGTTGGCTTGACAGTATACTCCACTGCATTAGCAAAACCATGTCCAGCTTTGGTTATCTTTGCTCATCAACGCTCTCTACAACTACCTGAAGGGAGGCTGTAGCTTGTTGGACATTGGTTTCTTCTCCCAGACAGCAGCAGGACAAGAGGGCACAGTCTTAAGCTGCCCCAGGGGAAGTTTACGTTAGACATTAGGAGGAAGTTCTTTACTGGAGTGATTAAGCATTGGAATGGGCTGCTCAGGGAGGAGGTGCAGTCACTTTCCCTGGAGGTGTTTAAGAAGAGATTGGACGTGGCACTTAGTGCTATGGTCTAGTTGACAAGGTGGTGTTAGGTCAAAGGTGGGATTCAGTGATCTCAGAGGTCTTTTCCAACCTAATTTTGTGATTCTGTGAATGTAATTGCAGTCTACTGCTACCTAAAGGAGGTTTATGGATAAGATAGAACCAAAGATGTATAGAGGAAGGAAAGGAATAACAGTCACAAATTGCAGTGAGATTCAGCTGGACAGAAAGGGGATAATAGTTTTGACAGTGAAGGTGGTGAGACTGGAACAATGTGAACAGAGATATTGTGGCATCTCAGTCATTGGATATTTTCAAAACTCAACTGGATGGGACCCTGAAAAAGCCAAAGTTAGGTGTGATGTGAGAAAAGAGTTACACCAAATTACTTCCAAAGGTTACTTTCAACCTACATTATTCTAAGGACTCTGTGATTCTGCAGCTGTATTAATTTGGAATGTGTTTTGTTCACACTCAGCTGTGACAGAGCAGTAGCACAAAGGCTGTGTGTGTAGTGTAGACTGGTCTAAATATGGTAAATTGCAGAAAAAAACCTGTAAGTTCAAAAAAATATCCTTAGGCAGCACTATATCTAATGACAGTAACAGAAAAAAATCAAAATTGCTTTCTGTAGAAGCAGTTTGCAAGACTGAAGAATTCCTTTGATGCCACATACAATCTCAAGAAACCTTATGCATGTGAAGATATGTTACAGCATTGCCCTGAGGGTTGGTTGTATGAACTGCTTAGACATGTGCTCAGACTACAAAATTATTGTAACAAATTCATCATCATCCACAAAACTGTTTGCTTGCTTTAGCTCTATGCAAGGTACTGCATTAGGTGCTTTGAAGCCATGAAGTCAAATTAGGATTTTGTTTTGATATGGAAATTATAACTCCTTTATAAATATTGCCACAAGTTTTAAATGTTTTAGCATTGATCAGAAGCCACTTTTGCTCATTCTTATGTTTGAAGTGCTCAAGAGCTGATCTGAGGTCTGAAAAATGTGATGAGAAACAACAGGCTTATTGTTAGGAAGCTCAAAATCTTGATGTCAAAGCCAACAGCTCCCAAGGAAAACACTAAAATGTTAAAAAACAGTGCCCTCTTGTGCATTTTCACTCTTTGTCTAGTAGCTCAGGTCTTGTTCACTGATTAAGAAAATTCTGCTATATCTGTTAATAAGAGCTGCCACTGTTTAAAGTGTTATCTAGCATCCTTATAAATTTTTATGATTCCCCTATTTATCTATAGTAATTTTGCATTTTGCTAGGTTTTCTTTATGAAAATTTTCATTGTTAGGCTCCTATTCTCTGACTTTCAAATCCACTGAAATATTTCTTGCTAGTCTTTTATTCTGTACTAATGGCTATTAATATAATAATGTGGTTTAAAACATGTTAAAATTCTATAGGGTAGATTTTCAAAGTAATCTCTCCAAATACAATGTAATGATGATTATCATGGAAATATTGCAGTCAGCATGTATAACATAGGCATTTCCAAACATCACACATGCTTTCATAAGGAATACAGTGTTTGTAGGCATTTAAAATTGTAAAGGTGTCTATGTAGCTTAAATATCCCCTGAAGATGAGGTGTGATCTTTTATTTTATTCTTTAATGAATTTGGACTGAAGATGGTGGGAACTGTTGCTCGTTTCCACAGTAATGACAAGGCAGAATAAATGGCACCCTCTGGGTATTCTTGCATGTGGTATCAGATTAAACCCAAATTGATGTCAATTTGTTTTAGCAATCTGGTCTGTAAAGTGCATTGGTTCTATAATTAATTCACAAACCAGTGAGCCCTCCCAGCTGTGATTACCACTGGGAGAGGGGCCAGATAGGCAGCTGGGCCCAGCAAACTCCTCATCTGTTCCAGCTTGATCCACCATAGCAAGTGTGTGCTGACACACTTGGTTACTCCTTCTTCACTGGTTCTTCCCTAGACTTCAGTAATCCGTTCTTTCTGATGAATAATTGGAAACGAAATCTAGCACATTCTCCCTGAAGGATTATAAAGCAATAAAAGAATTTATTGTTGCCATTAAGTCAGCAGATTTTACTGTGATAGAGAGCAAATCTGTTGAGTAAGATGGCACTATTTTCATGTAGCTGAATTACAGAATAAAGGATGTGTGAGAGAAATACCTTATTCTGAGAAGGAAGCTTCTCTGTGTTCGTTTAGGACCTTCTCACTAGTGCTGATTTTATATAAAAGCAGTCAGCTGCTGACTGTGCAGAATCTTGAATGTTCATTATTGTTTCATCTTTTTTCTGTCTAAAATGATCGGTTTCCACATCCTCCAATCATTTCCTTAAGGTTGTTGGGTTGTTATGGCTAATCTATCAGCAGGTTTCACAGCCCCCTGAACTCAGCTGTTAATGACTGACCAAGGTCCTATCTTCACTCTAGGGCACAGCATCAGGCTCTCTCAGCCTTTCTGAAGGTGCACAGTGCAGATACACACAGTGGGCTTCCATGACAGGGCTATCCCTTCTTCTGAATCCTTTATATATCACTGTGGCAGGTTCCACAGAGTCCTTCCAGTGTGGTCATTTGTAATTTGATTGAAAGTTCTGTGGCTCACCTTGCACAGAGCAAAGCAAATAGCCTGAGAAGAGGGCACTGAGCAGCAATTCCCTACCATCCACTGTGGGGTCCTATATAGAAAGATTGGTCTATCACAGATAGGAACCTGTACCTGAATGCTACAGAAAGGAAAAAGATGGATTACACACTTCATGAACAAGAATAGCTGGTCTTTCTCAGAGGTGTCAGGCTTCGCAGGTGGGACATACAACATGATCAAAAGCTGCACTCGACCATACTCAGTGCCCATACTCCAGCACAAACCAGCTTCACAGTCAGTCAGATGAAAACTTATGTCATTCCAGCATATTACAAATCTGAAATGTGATCACTTATTCAAAGAAACCCCCGATGTCTCTTAATTCACTGTGCCAGTAATGTCAGTGTGTTTGAAGGTGGCTTAATTTTGTGGTTTGGATCAGGAGGTATTTATGATGCTGCAGTATTTAGATTAGAATTTCATCACACCTGCTGTGCTGCAGCCACTTGGCAGTTCCCTTCCACAGCCAAGCTTTGCCGTCTTCAAAAGGGAAGGTTTGAGGTGTGCAGATTTATTCATGTAAATCCAAGTGTAACTCTGCTGTTGAACATGAGATGGAGCCACCACAACACTGGCAGAATCACTGTGCATTGTGAGAGGCATTCGGTGAAGGGCTTGATTTGTTTCTGAGCCTTGTGTTTATTAGATGTGCTCTGGCTTTCTCATTTTGGGCATGTCTCCATTCTCTTGTGGTCTCCCACTAGGAACACGTGCAGGGTGTTTTTCCCCATACTTGGTAATGTATTTTGTAGTGCATTTTTGTAGCCTCTGTCAACATAAACAAAAATAAGAAATTCTCATTCCCGCATTCAGCTTTCAATTACTTGGCGTATGATCTGAACAAACTCTTTGTCATTAAAAATAAGTGTTCCTTGAATAATCACTTCCAGTGGAAAGCCCTGTCTGATTACTCTGGTCTGGCTACCTCATTAGCTTTATTTTAGATAGCAGGAAGTGTAGCTATTAAAAATAACTATTTGAGATCTTAAACAGACTGAAGTACTGAATGATAGGGAGGGAAATCATTTTTATTTCTCCTTGGCATAATGTCTTTAGTTTGTAGAAGAAACTTATCCTGAACTGTTATCTCCTGAAGCAATTTCACACCATTGTTGTTGATAGGACTACAAAGGTTTTGTTCCAGATTTTCACCTTCTAATTCACTTTTATAATTTGTGATAATTTTTTGAAATTTTAGATGATTTTTGTGTCCTATTTGGAAAACACTTCTTCTAGTCTATATTGTCTAAAATTGACTCCAGTTCTCATCTCCTTAAGTTCCTTTATTTCTAATGAAGAAGATTTCTCAGGCAACCTGTGAAATATTGTCTAGAAAATATTTATAGATACACTTGAATTGCTGCTTTTACTTAACATTGTTGATAAAACCAGGTGATATGGCAGAGTCTCCATCATCATTGTGACTGAATGATACATCAATATGTGCCAATACTTGGGCAATATTTAGAAATATACAAAATATTTAAGGAGGGAAACTGGTGTTGAAACACAAATATTCTGAAGATAAAATATGAAGCCTGTCACTTTCTGTCTCCCAATTTAAGGTTTTGTCTTCAAATCTCTCCTTATGTCAGTCATCAACAGGTTTAATGAGTAGTACTTGGAAGAGATCTGCTTTAATACATTGAAAACATGCATGATTATTATATAATTTAATAATGCTTTGACTGTATTATTAAATAAATTACTGTTTTAAATCATTAAATAAATTGTCATATAATTTATATCTCCTAATAATGTAAAGTACTAAATTAAGTCCTTAAAAGTGAGTATTGTTCTGGATTATGACTTTTTTGTACATATGAAGTAAAATGTGGAATTCTGGTTTTACTGTTTTCTCCTTCAGATGGATTTAGTCTAACTTTTTCAAAAATAGTAAATGGGAGTAATACATCCTTTTTACATAAGTTGTTTTGCATGTATTTGAGGCTTTGTTAGGTTAAGTGTGGAGAATCCAGATTGCTTAAAATGGAGCACATGTGAGCAACAGGAGGTGCAAGTCAGCAGTAACCAGAGCTGATTGACCCCACATTTTGTGTCCCCCAAAATGATGGTCACTGATGTCTCTGTGCTGGAGGATCCTATGAGAAAGTTCCCAGGCTGTGTGTGCCTTCTGGGACTGGCTCCATACCTTCTCCTGGCCCCTGCTGTTCTTGAGGCTGCTGTTAGAACTGCCTTACTTTCCTGGCTTATTCAGAGGGGACCAAAAGCTCCAGAGATTGATTAATTTTGCTATCTTTTTTTTTTTTAATGTGGAAGCAGGGACAGAAATCTGACTCAATCCACTAGAAATCCGAGATCATTAAAGGAGGTGGCTGCAATAATGCATCTGTCATCCACGGCAGTGTTTGTTTCTTGCTGAGTGCACCACTGCCCTTCAAGGCCCTTTTTGGCCCTACCATACATGCATTTGATGAGAGTTTACTCTCCCTGATGTAAATTTTGTTAGAAAAGTAAATTTTCAACCTTCAAGATGCTAAAAATTGATGCACTGATGAACTTTGCAGCATTGCATACACTTTGTCTGGTGTGTTTTTTTCATACAGCTAGGCCTTCATGGCTAGTTCTGCCAAGGGACAAGTCATGCAAGTGCTTATGTTAGAGATACAATCTTATCTGTACAGAAAGAAATGCGCAGCAACGTTTTGATTTGTTCAAAATACTGTGCTCCTCAGAGGGAAGAACTAAATATTTGTAAGACAGTGAGGCCAGGTACTTGAATGCTTTTACACAAGGGATTTAGCTTGAAGTTAGGGAAATTGCACTGTTGACCAAGAAATGTCTGTGTATTATCCATATGCTAATTTAAAAAGTGACGTTAGAATAACTTAGTACTAACTCAGGGTGCAAGGACATGTGCAGAATACAAATAAATACTTACTTGCCACCCAGCCACCATGAATAAATGCACAAAGTACTCTTTCTAAGGTGACAACTATCTATGATAGTCAACTTGAAATTCTTGTTTCATCAAACAGTTGTGCCTGATTGGCTCCACATCTGAGGCTTATCAAAAAGTATGTTCTTGACAGCTCTTTTCAACAGTTTCTTTCTCCTTCCATCCTTAGGGAACCTTTCCATAAGCTCTTGGTTCAAGGTCTTATCAAGAATCAGACATTCAGACTAGCAACAACAGGCCAGTGTTTGAAGAGAGAGGAGGTTGATCTCACTGGTAAGAGAAACTGCATAAGAAACTTGGCATAGGTGCATCCATAAAGCCAGGGACTGCTTCAGTGTACAGGTCTCAGTGCTGGGAAAAATTGAAAGACAAAACGAATCCTTCTAATATGCAAATTGGTGGGCAACTTCTGTGAGTTTTGGATTCATATGCACTGCTGAGTGCACAGAGATCCTACTAATCCAGCAGTTTTTAATTGCATCCAAACATAGAAACAGTGCTATAAACAGAAACAGTTATTATTTTGATGCCTTAAGGAGTTATTTCTTATCTGTTTCAGGCAACAATTTTAGTTTCCGTACGGTCCAAAAGTTTTGTTAAGACAGTGGCAGGTGTGTTCAGTATATATGAGGAATGTAAGACATGTAGGAAACAGTGCTATTCCTCGAGTTCTTTCCAGAGCCTTCACTGCATAAACTGGACCAGCAAGTCCTGGTTATGGGATCTATAGCAACAGAAGTGGTTTGATCATATTTGCATTCCTTAAGCACTCCTGTCATGTAACTTTGTTTTCACTGTTCTTCTCCTGCATACAAACCCTGTAACTCAATTAAAAAACAACCAACCAAACAGCCCTCTTAAGTTTTGCCACTGCCTGCTATCCAATTTTGTGCAGAAAAGATTGGGCTTTTCTGAAGTAGATGGTTTTGCTCAGTTGCACGTTTTTCAGTTAAATGTCCCATTCTGTCTCTAAATTCATGCAACAGAAGGCACATTCTTTTCAGGATAAGTTATGGCATCTGAAACCTATAAATCTGGTGTTTGTAAAAGCTGAGTGCAGGTTAGAATTGTATCAAACCAGTAGCTATCCAGGAAGTTTTAAATGTTGTGGTTATAACAATGCTTAAATCTCAAGGGCTGTGAAGGTAGCACACAGGATGAGTGCTAGATACAGGTAACAAATGGTAGAAGACTTTTTGTCATAATGTGATGAAAGCATTGGGATATTACTGGTGTTAAAACATAGGAAAAACCTGGGAGGGAACAGATTGTTTAGATTGGGTGGTTTTCCTCCTAAACTGTCTTGGAAAAAAACAAACATGAGAAACAGTATTTTCTTATGCTTTGGAAACAAAATTCATTGCTGTTACAAGTAAATGAATTTTGGTTTATTTTTTGTATGTCTGAATATTTAGGAAATGAACCAGTTCACCTAGAAACTGGTGGGAAGCTCCAGGTTGCTTGGGAAAAAATGAGCAAATCTAAGTACAATGGAATAGACCCTGGAGCAGTAGTGAAAGAATATGGCATTGACACCCTACGTCTTTATATCCTGTTTGCTGCTCCTCCAGAACAAGATATTTTATGGGATGCTAAAAGTAAGTTAGATGTTTCTGTTGTTTGTTTGGTTAGGTTTTCTCCTCATGTGTTACATTTTAAACACAGAATTAATACAGTTCATGATGCCCAAGTATTGAAACATATTAATCAAAAAAGGGTAGTAGATAGGTTTTATTGCTTGTTTCTTTTAAAAGAGATGGGGTCACAAAGCTGTCACTGAAAGGCATGCTTGCAAGATTCTTGTAAGCAGCTTATCTTTTATAAGCTAAAAGCACGTATGAAAGTACTTCTTAAGTTGTATTTTCTTCTGCAAACTTGGACCTCATTCTCTTTTTGTTTTAAATTAGGGATGGTTGATTGACTGAAAATTGTTGTTTTAAGCTTGTTTTCTTCATTATGAACTGCTTTTTCTAATCATATTAGATCACAGATAAAATTTAACAATATTTTGTTATTTCCATTTATTTGCACGCATATGCAACGGTTTTTGTAAGTTGGACTGTGAAATACTTCTCAGAAGAATCCCATCAGAAGATAACCAGACTTCCTAGTAACTAATATTGTTAGACATGATATCTTAATGAGATTATTTCTTGAATTAAGAATTTCCCTCTTATGCACTTATTTACTGCTATCATGCAGTTCATCATACTGACAGGTCTTAATTTCTTTTATCTACTGGGTTCACACATTCAAAAGTAGCTTTATGCATTCATTTAAATCTAGCTTTCTTGTTTCATAAAGTTTTGAAACACTCCATGCCTGGTGTAAAGAAATGTAGGTCTTCTTTCTTCTGTTAATTTCTTGCTACTTAGTTCATCCTGCACTGAGCATTCTTTCAGGTGGTGTCTGTCACTCTTTACATTCATGTGTGTTCATTTATATATTGTTGCACTGTTGTGTGTACTGGAGGAACGTGCTTTGTGACTTCTCAGTTGGCTTTCTGTCACCATGTAATCACAGCAGTAGAGAGCTAGGCGTATGAAATGGTCTGTTAAAAAGTGGACCACTTGGAATCAAGCTTTAACAGCTGCATCTCTAATAGTACACTAGTACACAATTCCCTCTGAAGCAGCTAATTAAGTGATGCACAGTCTTCTTGCTGTATTTTTCCATCTTGAAAATTGAACAATTAAATTAGTGTGAGTATAGTGTGTACAAAATCTTAGTTGTAAGTCTACTAGAGCTTGGTGGTTGAGCACTTTTTAAGAAAACTAAGCACATGCTGACATAATGCCAGCAAAAATGCATCTAGTCGTTCAAACCAATCTGTTTAACACTTAAGTAATACAAAGAAAGATTTCAGTCATGTCATGTTAAAAAAAGGATTGGAAAATGGGAATAAAGAAGATTTAAGCAGTCTACAGATATTTCCAGGGAAGAAGAAAATAGAAAGTAGGCAAAAAGCATCTTTTCAATCTTTAAGCTTTGGTCTGAATGTCATAACACAATTGTGAATGTTTAAATTTAAGAAATCAAGCAAGTTGTGTTTGGTTTGACCTTGGACTGGATATCAGGTGTCCACTCCTCACTTTTCGATTGGAAAGAGGGAGAAAATTACAACAAAAGGCTCATGGGTTGACATGACAAGGAGATGACTCAGCAGCTGCCATCATGAGCAAAAAAGTCTCAATTGAGAAATTAGTTTAATTTGTTACCAATTAAAATTGGAGTGGAGCAATGAGAAATAAACCCAAATTAACACCACCTTCCCCACCCCCCTCCCTTCTTCCTGGGCTCAATTTCATTTATTCTGTTGGATGTGGGAGAAGCTTCTAGTAGCTTATCAGAGAAGCCACTCCCATAGCCCCTCACTACTAAAACCTTGCCATCCAAACCCCATACAGAAAATTGTCCCATTCAGAGAATATTAAACACTGGTTCTCAGTCATCATGATCCTTCTCTTCACTGGCTATGTTTTCGTAGCCTTTTGATGATTGTCCTTCAAACTAGATTCCTTGTCCTTTCAGTGATGGACATCAAGGCAGGGTCTCATGTCATTCTCTTCCTTCGTGTGTGCAAGCAGTCTCCCAGATTTTGCAGGTCCAGGTGTGGTCAAACTTAATCAGCAGCTTATTACATCATTAATAAATCTGGATAATTCCAAGCCTATTGTGTCTGAGATGATTTACAATCTTCTGGTATGAACAGGCGATGGGAAGTTCGGAGAGAGCATCATAATCCCAGTCCCACCTATGGCAATTCGTGAAGATCATGTAAATATAGTCAATCAGCTTGTATTTTGCAGTTCCCAGATGTGCAGAAGTCTTTCGTCCAGTGCAATCAGACAGATAATTCACACGTATTACAGTCACTTCCATGTCTTTTACTTCTCCCACTTCAGCAGAAGCCCAGGCACTTTTCAAGTGTAGTTGCCAGAGCAGAATTGGAAGCTCTTGCCAGCTGGGACATCTTAGGATATATCAATACTGTGCATGCAGTGTGATGTAGTGCTGCTCAGCCTACTAGAAACACAGAACATCTGGAAGAGGGAACTAAAACCATATCAGCGCCACACCTCAGACACACCTTCGCTAGTGTCTCTGCTCCATACCACATGGGGCACCTGGCTGTGTGCAGCAGTAGCTTGGGACCTCTCTGTAGCATGATCCCGAGGTCACAAAAACACATTCTTAGAGCAGCCATGAAGGAGGACTGGTGCCTTTAGGGTGAAGGTGAACTGCTTCATAATCTCCACATCCCAAACTAAACTGTGTCCAAAGATGGTACCAAGGATCAGAGCCCATACTCATTATCAGAATAGCATCTCTGTAGCAATGAAAGTATATATAATTTCTAAAATCAAATTTTAAAAGAAACTTCTCAATTTGATAAGTGTCTGTGTGCATGCATGTGTGTATATGTTTGTGTTCTTCCATGAGTTCAAAAACTGAGAGCATGTACAACTCGTTTGTTGAATCCTTAAAACAAGAGATGAGCATTCTAACACTGATATGTTAGGTTATTTTACAGATTTTAGCAAATATTCTTGCCATATATGCTATATTCTTGTGATATATATATATGTTTTAAAGTCATTGCAGAAAAACACTTTTGCTTTATCTTACTGATTTTTTTTTCTATTAAAGCAATCTGGAATTACTTGTATAGGCAATTTTAATTGCATTATTTAAAATACAGCAGGTTTTTTTAAAAAACATTTAGTTCTAGTGTTCTTTGTGCTTTCTGCTTTTGGATTCGTTACTTGTAACTGAAATTTGTTTCTGAAATCTTCCATGAATCTCAGCTGATGCTATGCCAGGCGTTCAGCGATGGCAGACGCGCCTCTGGGCACTTGTCACCAAACTTATTGAAGCGAGGGCCTCAGGAACCATGCCCAATCCCGAGCATCTGAGTAAGAAAGAGAAGACTGAAGCGAGAAAGATCTGGGAGCAGAAGAATCTGGTCATTTCTGAGGTTAAAAGAAACACTTACCTAGTTTGTAAATTACTAAATAAGTTGCTGCTTATGATAAAACCATATGTTTGACTTAGAGAGCCAAAAGCTTTTTCCCCAGATGAGTAGCTCATTCCTTTTTATTTAATCTGCATAAATTTATTTACCTACAAACTCTATGGTACAGAACTTATTTAAAGGATATATCCCTTATTTAAGGGGTGAAATATTGTGGCATTAAAATGTTATCAATCTGGGATTCAAGTAACTCCATGTCCGATAGCAAAACTGTAGGTGAGTTCTGTAGGTTATCCCTTGGCAAAAGCTTTTGATCTGTTTCATACCTCATTATCATGCCTGCTGTTTCATATAGAATGAAAAAAGCCATTGGTGAAAATACATTAGCATATCCTAAAAAAAAAAAAAACAGCCCTGAAATGATGGTTTATCTCTTCTTATGTGTTGTCTCCTGCTGTGATTCGTGTCAATTCAATTATCCAAGACTCAGAAGGAGACATAAATACTTCCAAAATTAACTTAAAATATTTTTTCTACGGATAAAAACTTTTGCTAATTTAACCCTGTTGTGAGGAACCTTCCAGGTCTTTTAACAGACTTTAGAATTATAACCTTGCAATCTATGAACAAGCTTTCACCAGCACAAATATATTAACAAGAGGGAAGGCCTCTTGTAGGAGAAAAGGGAGGATATTTTATTAAAGAAAATAAAGGGTGACTGCTACTGCACAGTTGTCACTGGCATTGATCAAAGCTTTTAAAATCCTGAAATGGAGGGGAAACTAATCAGCTGAATAGTTACGTGATTACTATTTTCCTGAACGCACATGTGATAGCACATATGATGTGTTTGCATGTCAAAGTGATTTTCATGTAATGTGCACATATTTCACAAATTGAAATTGATTATCAGTAATTCTTTTTCATTTAAAAAGCTAATGTTCCATGTTTTAGAATTTTAAGTAGTTAGTGACAGACTTTTTCTTCTAATGCAAGGTAACCGAGTACTTCCTTAAGGACCATGTATTCAATGCAGCCATTTCCCGATTGATGAGCCTCACTAATATACTCCAGGTAAGTACGTGCTATTAATGAAAGTATTTTTCTCTCAGACCCTGTTCCTGTCATTCTTTGTATAAACAGTAGCTGCCTGTTTTGCTACACATCCAGCCTTCTGTAAATCATTTACTATCATAAACAGTGTTACTAAGTTGAGAGCCTAGTAATACAATCTACAAATTCCTCTTTGGAAACCCAAGTGTAAAAGTAACTTAAGTCTTTAGCATTTTTTATTTAGATTATGTTGTTTATCAGCTAGTGGTGATATATGGAAAATAATAAACTCTTATCATTATTTTTGTTACTATTCTTAGATCTGGTTGAGCAATCCTTCAGGCAAGTGATGGCAACCTGATCTAGACAAGAAATTAAATATAATTTTGAAATCTTCTTTGTTGAAATACCATTTTATACCTTATGAATTCCAAGGAGATTATTGGCAAAATCAAGGACCTTAACAGAAAGTTAAGTAGATTGTGTACAAGTGCTGCACTGAGATAACCTCAACCTGGAATACTGTGGTGCTGGGAAGATGATGCATGGTTCTTTATGTCCAGCTCACTGATTCATAGGCATCTGGGGCTGGTGGATAGTGGAGTGAATGTTCGAAAAAAAATTACACAAACAAAAATAGATGTTGTACAGGCAGCAGATGTTTGAACACTGGCATATTTCTTGACCAAAGAAGTCAGTGCAGTATCTCTGAAGAACAAGTTTCCATGTAGCATGCTGACGCTTCTTCTTTTACTCCCAGTTGGAAGGAGGAAGTGGGGAGGTGGACAAGGATTAAATGCTGAAAGCAGGTAGAAGCTGCTAAAACTTACTCAAATATTGTTTGCACTGACCTTGTTAGTGCCGGTGGTAAGAAGATGCCCTCTGACAACATTTGTGGTCTGTGTCAAGCAAATCACTGGTTTTGGACAATTTTCTAGTAGGCAGGAGTGGATGTTCATCACACCCACCACATAGTTCTCATAAACTGGCAAGTATTAACATTTTTCTGTGCCATTTCATTAGAGGGGTGGATTGCAAAATATACGCAGCACCCGAATTTATTGTGGAATGTAATTTTTCACACAAAGAAAGAAAAAGTTCATCTAATTGTTTTTAGAGCTGTATCTTTTATTTTAAGTTACAATAGAGGAAAGAGGATTCAAATTTTGTCTGTCTAGTATCTTTTTGCAAGAAACTGAACATTTTCTGTACTAGAGAAGAATACTATACTAAAACAATCAGAATGTCCAACAGTAAAAGAGTGTGCTGTGCTTTTCATTCCCAAAGCTTCCTTCAGCTCTAAACCCACACTTTGTCACTAAATTCAGCTTTACTAAGCCACTCTATGATCCTGTACAGCTGAATCTTGTCCCAACAAAACCCATGCTGCATTCAGCACTGTTTGACTGCCTTATACAAGTACTTCACCTCCTCTCAGACAGCTCTGGTTTTACCTAAGATTCCACTTCTAAAACGGAATTACTCAAAGAGATTTTGGGGTCCACTCTTGTCCACAAGAGTGTGTTCAGTCTGTGTTCAGACTGCTGTGCTAGAGCAGATTCCCAAAGGTCCTCATCAGCCATTTCAGGATTAGCTTCTTCTAAGTGTTAGAGAGCACTCTGACCAAGAGTTGCAATTTTAATTCTCCAGAGCTTTTCTTAAGTTTTCCATTTCTTGTGAAATGACACTGTCCTAAGAAAGACATTGATTTTAGGCTTTATTACTGCATTTTCTTCCTAAATAAACTACTTCCTCCTCTACCTCACAATGTTAACAATCTGTTTTCTTTTCCTTGTCTTTTCACTTAGCAAGCCTCTCGGCCTCTTATTCTCCACAGCACGGAATTTGAAGATGCCTTGGCTTCCCTCTGCATTATGGTTGCACCTTTGGCTCCACACATTGCATCAGAGATGTGGAAAGGTATTCATATAAATACACTTCATACTGATGTTCCAGGAAAAAAGAGAAAAATTTTGCAAAAATGTCTCTAACTTAGTACACCAGTCTCTTATACCTGAATTCTTCATCTTTTTCATTGTCACCTTGTCATAATTCTTAAACAAACTTGGAACTTGTGGCATTCTCAGATCTCTCTTTTCTGCTTTTAGTTTCTATTTGCTTGCATACAAAGGTGGATTTCTTTGAACTAGGCAGAGAAAGGGAGAAGGAAGAAAATTTCAAGACAGGACTTGCAGGAGGAATTCATATGTCAACGACTAGCTAGTGCTGAATTTGGACAGCATTATTAAGAGCTGAACACTGGGACAGAAACAGCCCCTTTTCAAGTAACTGTTTCAGAATCTTTGGACTATAATTATTTTCTTTCAGGAAATCAGACAAAGAGAACCGTGTCAGAGGGCTGTATACTAAAAAGACTAAAGGAGTGTTCAATAAAAACTCTCTCTTGTAGAATGCTCCAGATGCTGAGGGACGTTATGCTGTAAATTAACCTCTCATGAAGAAAGGAAATGGTAGGCAGGATATCTTTTTAAAGCTCTGTCATGGTTGTACAGGTCTGAATACCAAGTGGTCTAAGTTGTGTAGTGCTGCTTCAGTTAAAGCCTGTGAAATAAGAGATGTGCATGCCAGAGTTCAGCAGTTGCTCTTAAGGTTTGTTAGGAAGAGTCCCAAGATGTATGTGGGAAGTTAGGAATATATTCTGCATTATGGCTGGCCACAAATTGCTGTGTGGTTTTGGACCTAATGTTAGCTTTTGGATGCTGTTGTAATGGTTTTATTTTCAACAGTCATCCAAAAACATTGTGCATTCAAGTGTTTACAAGGCAGTGCTACTGAACAGATTGTATTTCAGTGTTGTGCATGGCCCTGTAGTAAAATTTTCAAGGAAGGATTGCTCTTGTTCAAAGCACTAACACAGAGGCAGGAACTATGGAAACAACAAGATACATTAGGGAGAGCGGGTTGGGTTTTCCTGTGTGTGTATTTTCATTTCCAGTATTTCTAAAATGTCCTAATAGAAGCTTAAGTGTTTAGAATAAAGAGTGGCATCAGATATGATCCACCTGGAGAATGCTATTTTCATACTAGATGAAAGTAATTAGCACAACTTTGTTTTCCGTCTTGGTTGAGCTGAAGGAGAAAGAGATCCAGTATATATACAGTGCCTTCTGAACTTGGGATTCTAATATGTGTTAGGGAATACCAAATTATCAAATATGGTTGATAAAATGACAGACAGTACTAGGATGTCTTAGTTAACAACTTGTCAAATGTAAAGCTTAATCCTGTAACACTTTGAATGTTAGATAAGGAAGTCTTTTCTTGCTACTCAACTCACTGGAGAATGATAAACATTTTCTGAATCTCCCTCTGATGGAAGAATGAAAAGGAAGCCTAAAAAAAAGGAAATGTATTGCCCTCAGCTTCTGACTGCATTTAAAGATATCATTTTCCTTGTGTGGTCCAAAAACTATGCATTGTAGTTTGGGGCAGCAATCATTAAAAAAACTGTGTGGTGATTATTTCCTGAAGAATTTTATTACTATACTTGAAAGTCACAATCTCTTTTGTCATGGTTATCATTATATCAAAGTTATTAAACAATTTTATTAGGCAAACATACACATTTAACTACTGCTTTGTGGTAAGAAGAGTATAATATTTTGAAATAGCCTGCATTTTGAAATTGCAATTCTGTCCTGAGATTGGGATTTCTGGAGAAAAATACTACAGTATTAAAGATTCCCCAAGTTCATGTTTTGAATTGCACTCTGGTTCCACCAAGTCCTGTTGCTCTTCTGATGTAACCAATTTCTTGAACTTTGTGTGTAGGTAAAGATGCTTTCTTATTTTAAATAATTACAATATGAAAATGAAGATTTCTAAATACTGTTTACAGTTTGTTGGGGTTTTTTGTGTTTTAGTTCTCCATACACACTCAGAGTAAGTCTCTCCTTTTGTATGCTGGCTTTGCATCTAAATGTAGGGATAATGCTGCTTCCTGTCCCATATATTAGTCAGGAAAAGGAGTTTGTATATTGTTAGCTCTATAAATAGCACCTACAGGGATGGACCCCCACTCTTTGATGGAAGTCTCTTGTCTGCCATTGTAATGGCAAGAATAAACAACACATAAACAACCTATTTATAATTAAAAACTGATATTCTAAAATAAATTGTATGCAGCCTTTACATTTTAGTGATTAAAACAAGGAGCATTTTTCTTTCTACAGAGGAAATGAAACTGGAAAATTTGGGAAGCCCTTTAGTTAATATCAACCAGATAATTTTGCAGTTGAGTAGGAACGCTGGTAGAAAAAGTGTCATGTTTTAACTCTGAAGCACATTACGCTTCCTTGTGTATTTAAGCTTGTTTGTTGAATAAAAAGGATTTTCCTTTCTTTCTAGAATTTCTCATTAGGAAATGTTGAGTATATGGTGAGTGAGATAAGCTTAATACTCATTTACTACAGTCTTAAAAGAGAGCAGAAAAGAGCATCCTCAGTAATTTTTGCCACTTGCATTGTACTTCACAGGGTGAATAATACTTCTACAGTTGCATTTTAATCTCTCTTTTATGCTTTTCTGATCACTGATTATGGTCAAGAAATATTTAAGAAGAAAATACAATAGAATTTAAAACTAAATGTAAAATAACGACAACCTACAATAAAACCCTGGCTTAATGTATTTTATTATATTAATTCCGCCAAAGATTTGAAGACAATTAAACCACAGAACTATAAAATGTTCTTGCTAAACACCTGGAATGAGACTGTATGGAGGTAATAAAATGACTGTAGGAAACTGAAATCTCTTCTACAGATGCAGATAGTAATATTTCAGTTTAAATAACAGGTATTCTGGAAACTGAAAAAAAAAATTTAACCAAGATTTTCTTCTTTCCTAGTTTTGGAATAAAAAGCTAGGTGAAAGAGGCCATCATCTTGAAATATTGGAATCTCGAAGGATCTGATGTCAAAAATAGCTGATTGTTGTTTTATTCAGTAATTATATGAAATAATTTCCTTTTGCTCAAAACATAATGTTTAACTGCAAAATATGACAGGATAAATTTTAAGTATCAAGTACATTTGCTTAAACATTTGCACTCTGAATACATTTATATTTAAATAGCAAAAATGCTTTTTTCATTTTAATTTCATTCTAATTTTAATAATAAAATGAAAAAAGTAAATCAATGTTTTCTAATACAACAGCTTGTAGAAATTAAAACTTTTCTAAATTTATAAATAAGGATATAGGTATCATCTTTGTTAGCAAAAACATTCTTTACAGGCAGATTTAACTGCAAATGAGTCAACTTTAATGGTTACCAACTAATGAAAATATTATGCAAATTGCACTGATGATTTTAGAGTGTTAATTAAAGATGCTTTACTCGACATTTTAAATAATGGCTAGCATCAGTGATATAAGTAATTTGATTGTAATAATGCTATCCTGCTTTTCAGGAGTTGCACTGGAGTTAATTTGAAACGTTAGCTTTTCAGTCCTCTCTGTTTTCTTTGTTAGCTCGTTGATAAACTGCAAACTTAGAATTGCAATTGATATCCCAAGGATGCTTCTGACATAATGTGCAACTTCTAAGTATAAATAAAGTAAAATTAGATTCCATGTACAGCAATTTTTGTTCTTCTACAGCTGAAGAATTATTCTCCCATGGGATTTAGTTTATATGTTAGTTTATATCATGCTTGAATGCATCGGGTAGAAAGAGTCTGGTCTCTGTGGGCAGGCTGGAGAGCACACTTCAGCTTTGGTTGTAAACATTTCCACTCGAATGAAAGAAAAGCTGCTTGAATGCTGTTCTTTAAGTACCTCACCTTTCAGCAGCTGAACAATAGCAACCCCGTGCTTTGATACTTTGTGTGTGAAGGAGTTCTTTCTCCTGCTTAGAGGAGGACCATTTTGGGGTATTTTGGTGTGTCAACCTAATGGTTTTGCAGTGAATACACTGGTTTATCACTAAATAACAAAAAGCAACTGTAGCCCTTCAGTGTGGGAAGAGTTCATCCGGCTGATATCTTGGCAGTTTATGAATACTAACAGGATGAGGAAATCAGTTTCCTTCCTGAAACCTTGTGTCTGAGGAATATACAGACACCATTCGAGACTTTTTCTTTTAGTTTGTTTGTAGTAGTACAGATTTTGCTGTTCAGACAAGGATATGAAACTGCTTATTGTGAGTTGTTAGATTTTTATTAGACATGGAACATGAAAGATATATGCACTGATGATAAACACAGGTTAAGATATATTGAAATTAAAGATAATTTTTGAAATTTCTAATAGTATAATTGTCTTAGCAATATTTTAACTATCACTATAATAGCTCTTACGCAAGAATGTCTGAATTCAGTCCTTGCTTCTGTAAAAAATAGAGCTAAGTCAAAGTTAATTGATGTTGCAGATTTCAGTTGGAAATCTGAATGTAGAAATGCCCCTTCACAAACCCAATGAGAAACATGATTTGGAATTTAAATTTTGTTTTTCTTCCTCCAAAAGTAATAACCCAAATGGAGGCATAGTAAGTTCGTCAAGTAGGGGAAGAAAGATCACCTTCAGAAGGTTAAAAGGATTCATGTGAAGTTTGCTGAGTTGGAAGCACATTCTAGGATTAGCTTATAGTAACCCAGGCTTTTCACAACCTAGTTCTGTACTACTATACTAGCAGTATAATAGTTTTTTATCAGAACTGTCTGGAAACAGCTATTTGAAATTGCAGGCTGTTTCACATATGACTGACACACATATTCTTCCTGAGCTGCAGAAAGGTATTTCATATATGCAACTTGCCTGAATCTGTCAAATACGGTAATTCATTAAATAGTAAAAAGCATATCAAAACCAAAGTAACATGCTAACAATCTCAGAACGAGGTTGCCGAGGTGAGTAAGATACTGACTCGGAATGTATCTCCATCTGCCTTTACACACCTCTGATCTGAGCTTTTAAAAAAAATTTTCTGCTAGTGTGGTGGATTTTTACTTTACAGATTTCTATTGTTTTGATTTAGCTAAATCCAAAAGTTAGCAGCATTTGGATAATGCACCCTCATAATTACCTTATACTTTTCCCTTTGATCTTGTATTTTCTGTTACAAAATCCCTAGTCCTAAACTCTGGTACTGTCATAGTTTCAGATGCTTGCATTAACTTCCTTTTACCACCCATGGAGGCTTCCATCCTCCTTCCCTTTTTTGTTTTAACTTCTTTGTGCCAGTGCTTGTCCCATGCCAGCTTCTTTCTCAATTTACTTCGTAATCACAAATTTTCCTCTGGCCTGCCTAAATCTGTGTCCAAGTAGCTGCACAATTGCTGGAATTTTACAGATAAATTTTTTTCCATAAGACTAGAGTAAACCTTGCTGATACAAAATTGCTTCCATGCCTTGCTTCTTAAGTCTCTTTAAAATAAGAATCTGCTCTTCCCTGCCAAATAGTACCTTAGGGGAAGTATTAAACTTACAAATACTCATGTAATGCTTGTAAAACATTGCCCTGAGCTGAAAAGTTGTTAGACTGGTCCTATCTCTTCCTCTCAACTCACTCATTTGCAGTAATGTAATACACTTCTAACTTGGTATTTTAAATGGCATTCCAATGCTGTGACTTTCTGGTTAGGGAAACCTTGTTCTAGCATTAGCTTGCTAGTCAGGAGACGTCCATTGAAGCAGATCCAATAGCTGGATCAGGGCTTCAGACTGAGCACAAGTATTATCTTTGGTCTGTCCTGTACAGATGGGTATATGTAAGTAAACAGCTTACAGTAAGTTAAAATGTACTCAGTTGGCTTTCTGTCCTATATCCAAGAGAATCAATAGCCATAAAACCAAAATACATCAAAAAATAAGAAGCAAAATGCACATCGCTTCACTAGACACTTTCCAGTACAGTAAGTCAATAAAATGTGTTTTTCATGTTTTCACAGTAAAAATCTGAGAAATGGTCAGTTTTTAACATCTCAAACAATGCTTTTGTCTAGTGTCTCAGAACTGAGTGGGAATGCTGGAGTAGGGTTCTGTCTAGGTCCACACAAGTGGACCGTCATCATTCTGGATCATGGCAATGAGGTTTCTGGTCTAGGGTGTTGAATTTTGAAAATACAAACCAAATCATTACATTTTCTGTGTTCTGCAGCTCACAAAATGTGCATTGAGGCAGGAAGCCAAGTAGGCAACATCACTAAAACCTTCATTTTGGTTTCCTGTCAAACTGTTTTCTGAAATTTGTTCTGTTGACTTTAGTACTTCTCTTTTTTCCTATGGATGAGCTCATAGTTCATTTTGTAGGAAGAAAATGAGCCAAAAGATTGACATTATGCTTAGTCACACTTTGCTTCAGAACACATTTTAATTACTTTTTTATTAGCAGGTTTATTAGGACAGACAGCCTCTACAGGAATTAAAAGTGACCCTGGGTTTGCTTTTTGTAGATAGAAGCTCTTACATTAGAAAGTGTGGTTTAAATAATTGAAGAATCCTCTTCAACAGGAAAATGAGGAGTGTCCAGTGTGCATGCTTGCCACAAAACATGTGATCACTTGGAAAGAAATGAGATCATCTGGGTGTTCAAAAGCCAAAAAGGAAAGAATCTAACAGCTGTTGTCTTTAAAGTCAACGTGATAATGAATCATCAATGTGAAGACTTTTTTCTGCTTGAGTTCCTATCTTTTGCTCTCTCTGTTTCTGAGCTACTGCTGCAAGAGAAAAAAAGACACAAACCCAGATCCACTGAAGTGTTTTAATAAATTATTTACCTAATAAATAGTTGCTGTCAATAGGAAATGTGCATGTTGCTGCTTGCCATTTGAAATAGCTCCCGTTGGTCCTCCCTGCTGCCCCTTTCTGAGTCATTCAGCAAATAACACGGCTGTGTCATTTTACTAAACTGCTTTGTCTGGAAAAGCACTGACAAAAATCCAGTGGATTTTTCTGGAGGAAGTTGCATTCTCTTCATGTCCCTGTTTGCTGTTATTGAGTGTATTAGTCTAAACAATCCAGCTAGGTGAATTCATGTGTGCACTGTGCATGGGTTGGGTTTGCTCCTATGTCTGCCCTTGCACTGTGTTTTGAACAGCTTCAGGTATGTCAGTCCCAATCAACAGTGAATCATGGGCTGATGGTCTTTATGTTTTTTCTAGAGTTTCCCTAAACCAGATGAGATTTCACATACGTTTTGCAGTTCTGAATGAACCATGTGCTTGTAACAAGTATTAGTCTTTGTTCTTAAGCGTACACAGGGAATGTTTTTAATTTAAAAGTCCCTGGGCTTTGTGAGAATCCCAAGAGCAATCATCATTAATATTGATCATATTTGAAGCTTCTTGCTAAATTAAATCTTTTTATTCTATTGTACACCTGGAATAAACAGCAACAAAAATCCCACTCAGGAACTTGTATTCAGTTAAAGAATTCAGATTCAGAATTACTTGCATCCTATTCTCCTATTACTTAAACAAGTCAAGAATGAATTATCTTGGGAAGAGCATAGCCTATTTAATAAAAGGAGATCACTTATACCCATTTTAGGAGTTTTAAAAAATATAATCAAAGGATAAAGTGTTTCAGAATATAAAAATCGTAACAAGGAGAGCAAGCTGTGCATGGCATTCCTTTGTAGCACCTTTAATTTGTGAGAAAATATAGTTCACAAAATCTGGAAAATCTTGCAAATAGTTTGACTTGCAAATTTAGAAACTGCCCAGCATATTACAGGTGGTAAAATAATAAGCCATAATAGTCTGTCACTCTGAGTTGTTAGTAAAATTTCATTCAAACTGAAAAATACTGAAAATAAATGCAGTATTATGATTGACTTCTAGAAGTAGAGGTCAGCTCGTGTTGCAGTATTACAATTTAAAATAATAAACAGTGGTCTTCTGTGCTTATGGCAAAGTTATGGAGCACTAACTCAATTCTACAATGTGCCCACATTGTTCATGTTAACATCCTTACATATGGTATAAACCAAATGCTCCAAAGATGTATATCTTTCTGTTTATAATGTGTTACATGCTAATCTAAACAATGTTATTTCCTCCTATGGCACTTGCTTTTAAAGTCAACTCTATCCTGATCTTACTTGTCAAACAAATTCCAAAGACCGAATGTTCTGGTTACAGTACAGCTGAATGTTTGACTGGTTTAATTTTCCAGGTTTGGCACATATGCAGAATAAACTTTGTACTCATCATCACTGGGATGTTGATGTACTGCATCAGTCCTGGCCCAAAGTAGACCCAGAGTACCTTCAGCCTTCAGATGTTGTGGAGATGTCTGTACTGGTAAGAACATTTTGATTTATTTTCAGTAATGGTCAATTAATATGTTACAACCTCAGAGGATGATGGAATTTTTGCTCTTGTGGAAGTCAGTTTCCTTATTAGAGAAAGTTCAGAATAGAAACTGCAATTATGGTTGTGCTGAGTAATTAAAATGTTTTCCTAAATGAAAAAATGTAGCAAGTCTGGAAGGGAGACGACCTGAACCTTTCAGAGTGACTTCTTATTAGTACCTGTAGAGATTTGACCTTTGAACAGGCATGGACAAGAATGATGCTCCAAATACAGGTCCCTCCAGTTTTTTTGCCTGATGGTGCATTTATGAATTTGGCCCTGTACAAAAATACATACTTAGATGACATTTCTTGTGGTACCTGTAGTGCTATAGTTGCCTAATAGAACCTATCATAAGCTGGGTTAAGTTACTGTGATTTTTGCCAAATCATATTTCCCATCTACTTTAGGCTGAATCTCTGGCACATTTCAGGACAGTGTATTTGCAGGAATGAGGTTGAGGAAAAACAGGTATCTTCAGTAATGTTGCAGCTGTATTCCAATTTCTCTGAGCTGTAACACCTTTGGGGTCTAGGGAGAGAGCTGGCAGTTCGGTAGAAGAGTTGGACATGTAACTACATTTAGTTGACCTGTAATTTTCCAACACGTATATGTGCACATCCACAGTGTAGTTTACTGTCTTTTTTCCTATGTCTCTAGTTAACTAGTCTGTGTTCAGCATGCTCCCAGCCATCATTAAAGCTTTATCATTAGATAGTGCACAGCAGCAACTACAGTGCCACTCCAGGCTGTAGAGGGAATGCCTGGAGCCAAGTGCATGGGATCCATGAACAGCTCTTCCATCAACTGACTCCTGGTCAACTTGCCTTCAAGTTCTTCGTGTTCAGGCATTATGATAGTCTGTAATTAATACAGCTGCATGCTGTTAGATCTGCAGGACTCCTGCCTTTTCCACTGTTCACCAAAGAATCACTTTTGATATACCACATAGGCTTTTTTAAACTTAACTGTTTTAAATTAAATGCTTCAACTTAAACACTTTTTGTGTTCCTGGACATCAAATGAAATAGAGCCTCTATAAGAGATATCATTTGGTCATGTAAAACTCCATGTTCTTTGTGTGTAAGGGAAACAGAAGCAATGTATTTTAGCTGTATTTTATTCTGTTTGCTCCTCTGGGAGAAGGAGCAAGGCAGTTGGGTTATTTTTGTTGAGCTGAGTTTTTTGAGGAGGGAAGAAACGGGTTGAATTTAGAGGAAGTCATGTTGCCGTAGATTTCCTTAATCAAAGTATCTTTGCAAATAATTTCATATCTTGCCAGATCTCTCACTCAGTCTATGTAAACAGAATGAGAAATGCTGCTAAAACACTTTTCCCAACATTAATATGCCCTTAACAAAGGCCATGGAGTATGTATTTTTGAAGGAAATTTTCAATTGGCATCTTTCCCCAAACCAAAGAGAAGGCCTCCATTGCCAGCTGGGGTTAATAGCTGACTTAACCTAATAGTTGCTATGGATAAATTGAGGTTTTTCCCTTTTCCTTACCCTCTATTCCTATTTCCTTACCCTCACTTTCCTGAAGTGATAAGCATTTACTTACACCAGTAAAAATCTCCACTGAGGTATAATCACTTTGCTCAGGCTTAAAATAAACCTTCATATCCAAGCACAGCCAGCAAGCATCTTGAATTCCAGTGTTCGGTTTATAAGGAAGTCATGAATGAGAAATTGTGTAATTATAGAAACATCTTTGCAGTTGTGGTTAAAGCAAACATGCTATTAAATATAACTTTGAAATAACAACTGCAGCAATGCAGGGAAAACTCTTAACTCAATGTTTTTAAGACTACACAACCAAACAGTGAAATGTTTAGGCATTTTCATGATATTTTTTCTGGTGACATTAAAATTTCCCTTTCAAAAATAGAAACCAGGAAAAAAAATAATTTTTCTTTAAACAGCCATTATGAAAATTGTTTATTGTTTCTTTTCTTGGTTGACTTTGTCAAATCCATAGCTTTGTGTAACAGACTTGTAATAAGAGAAAAAGCAACCTCTGTGTTCTGAGTCATATATTCATAGAAAAATATGATGTATGTAAACATCTTCCTTAGTTTTGAGAAAGCAAGTGACTGGAAGACCAGAGAGACAAGTTGCTTTTTTAAACAGGGAATAATTCTAAACAATTCCTATGGAGTGTGCCTGGCTTTCTACTGTAAGAGTAAGGCAAAAGGGAAGTATGGGAGAGCAGGGGATGTGAATATTTTAAGGTCTTGTGGACACTGTAGGTTTTTGTATGGCTGCAAAAATAAATGGTTCTCATTAAACCAAGAAATACTCGACATGTGGAGGGATTGGTAGGCTGCAAAGAGCCAGTGTCTCTTCACAAGGCTGTACAGTCAAACCGAGTCTTTGGGCCACAACCCCATTCTTCTCCAGACATCAAACTGCCTTGGGCTGCCAGGGATTTGCCTGCTGAGACATTTTGGTTTTATTTCTCTTCACACAAAATACTTCATTGTTTCCTGTCTGTCGTGGAGTTATGTCTTTCTCTATTTAACCCAAAGCAGCAAAACCAACTAACTCACTTGGCTGATGCAATACAGAGTACCTACAAGAAAGACATTTACATTCACT
This sequence comes from Serilophus lunatus, assembly GCA_013399895.1. Taxonomy (NCBI): domain Eukaryota; kingdom Metazoa; phylum Chordata; class Aves; order Passeriformes; family Eurylaimidae; genus Serilophus; species Serilophus lunatus. Next base: position 809,343 of record VXBA01003365.1, read on the forward strand.
GGATATGCACAGTATCTGTTACTCTGAGTGTTATTGCAAAGTCGAGTATTTTTAATCACATTGCAAACTACTAAAGCTGTGAAAAGTCTGACCTGAATGCAGTGTGCATTTTTCTATGAGCATACTTCTGACTAACATTCCTCACATTTTCTTGATGGTGCAAAACTGTTAGCAGATGTGGTACTATAACTGATGTTTTCATAAATTAAAAAAAAAGGTGGTGTCACTTTCCTTGCTTGAGCCTATGAGGGAGGCCTTACAGTGAACAGATATTTATTTTCTTTTTTACTTGTCAGAAGGATTATGCATCAATGGTAAAAAAATATTTGTGTTGAATTAAAAATTCTTTTCTGCAGCCTCCAGGTGCTTATTTTTCAGTCTTTTGTGATTTCATCTTTTATAACTTCTCTAGTTTCCACTAGCTCCTTATAGTTCCAGAATAGTCTGGAATGTCAGATGTTAAAAAAGAAAAAAATGAGGGGAAAGAAGAGAAGAAAAAAGCAACAGCTTTCTTCCTCAGGGGAAGGAAAGACCAAAGACTCAGTTATTTCTCCTCTTCCAGTTTGCCATGTTTTTTCAGAGAAACCCGGCTGCCAGCAGCAGTTTCTTGTGCTGCCACATTTACCTGAAAATGCTGAGCGTTATGCTGGTCTAGTGAGATACAGAGAGAGAGATGGAAGTATAGCAGAAGGTATTTGTCCTGCTGAGAATCTCTGCCCTCAACTAAAAGGATATGTGAATAGGATGCTTGTTACTCATAGCGTGTGGTTGAATCTCCAGATGCCTCTTTTAAGAATAGTGCTAAAATGATATCTACAATATAATGAAAGCCATGCTGCAAACATGTGGTAAAATCATAACCAATCTGCTGTTTGATAGGAGTTTCAGCTCACAGTGTAGTGTGGGAAGATCAGGAGACATGCTGTGGGAAGGTGGAGGCATGCTGTGGGAAGGTACACAGTGCCAGGTTGCCCAGGCTTCTCGACCTTTCTAGGAAAACACAACCACTAGCAGTCATTTATTCACCAAGTTGATTTAGACCACTTGGCTTTTCTGTTGAGAACAGCACCGAATAGGCTAGTTGTGGAAAATTTCCCCTTACCAACATCCATCCACTGGGACATATTAATTTGCATGATGGAGGACAGTGAACGACATTTTATCTAAACAGGCATAGTTTTGAACTGCAAGCTGTGTGTCCTAGCAGCAAGCTGAGAAGCTTGCTTTATATTCTCACCAAAACTGTATCTGCTTGGATTTTACTGTTTTCTTTTTCCTCTGGAATGCACTTCTTTTCTGAAGTGTCCTGTCAAAAAGAACTACTTGTATTTATTTTTCACAAAGCTTTGAAATTAAACCCCTGTGTGTTTTTCAAGGGATTTACTTTGCACCAGGTGCTAAAGGCAAAGTTTAACACAGCTAGTCTTTTATGATGTCACATTATGGATGCCCGTATGAATAGTTAAAAGTCTGCCTATATTATCACTGCAAATTAATGTCAAGTCCAGTAAAAAAACAGAAGTAACTTATCTCTGCTGCATTTGAGATTTCATCTTGTTCCTTAAAAATCTATCCCAACTTCCTTTCTCAGAGAATTGCACAGATTATTTTATTTTTAGTAACATAAAAACTAGGTAAGTCTCTCTCATTTGTCATATATTGCATACAGGTATCCTGAATAAAATCCAGGTAAAGACCACACTGTGTACATTTTTATGTCAAAGCTGCATGAAGCAACATATGTTTCTTTTAGACGATTGAATACTCATTACAATGTTGTCTAAAAGTCAGAGATCTGCAGTACCTACAGCAGATATTTATGCAAATAATATGATTAACTGTATTTAAAAATTCAAATTATCTCATTTTCTAAGATGTGGGGTTGCTATTCTTCTCATTAATGCACTGAAAGCTTTTGTAATCATTAATGTTACACCAGTTCTGGAAAGGTACTTTGGTTGTAGTCTCTGTCCAGTATCTACTCTTACTGGATGACAGACAGGATTTATAAAGGCACTTTATAAATGAAGGTGATTCCCATTGAAGGCCTTTCTCAGTCATAATTATGATCCTGCCCTGCTGATGCAGAACCAGTATGGAAGCTGCTCTGAAAACCAGCCCCACACAGGAAAGCATTACCTTACAAGTGGTTGACGTCTTTGTGGTCGGTGTTGGCTTAATGAGTCATGCTTTTAGTACAAGTGCAGCATGTAACAACTAAAAGCCTATTTTTCTAAAAATAATAAATCATTTCATTTGAATCTCTGAAAGGCATCTCTTTGCTGCAAAAAATCCAAATTGCTGCCCAGAGGTATGTAAAAAGCCAGGATTCCCACCGGACAAACCGTTTTATCCAGCTTACGTAACAGTCATATTTTTAAAATTAAAAGATTGCTGCTTTGAAAAGTCATGTGCTGCTTGCTGTCTTCAAAACTAAGACTTCCCCTTGCCACTTCTTCAAATTTTTTTTGAGTATCATCAGCCAGAGTTTCATTTTCTTACTTTATGATAGATGGGCAGAAGAGAGGAAGAATTTTATCCTCTACTTAGAAAGTGTGGTGTAGTAGGAGAGAGAGCTTATCCCATTTTCTCCCTTGTGAAAAGGGGGGATTGAATTCAGGGAATGAAATTTTAGAAATCAGTCTAGTAACTTCTGTTTTTCTTGTTTTCATGTCTCTTTTTCAGATCAATAACAAAGCTTGCGGCAAAGTTTCTGTGCCTCAGCAAGCAGCCCGCAATTTTGAACAAGTCCACGAGCTAGTTCTTCAAAGTGAACTGGGAGTCAAGCATCTCCAGGGACGAAACATTAAAAAGGCCTTTCTGTCTCCCAGAACTGCCCTTATCAACTTCTTGGTGCAAGAATAGCAAAAGTTCTGCTGGGCGGTAAAAGGGAACTGGAATCTTTTGAGGTGGAACCAATTCAAAATGCCAGTTCTAGTTATTTCAATCTCGTATAAAGGAGGGAAAGAAATCTTACCAAAATCAGGTTGCTGCTAAATCTTCAGTGTGGAGAAATGTGCAGAAATAAAGTTTCTTATTGAATCATAGTAAAATGCTACTTGTCCATATTCTCTGGGAGAATGTGAAGAAAGTGCAGAAGAACTAAACAATTGTAACAGAATGTAAATTATAGAAAGCACATGGGGGCTAGTGTCAGCCTCAGGAATTGTTGGAAAGTTGGCTTGGCTGAATACAGAGGCATTAATGTGACTCGAGGACTAAACACCTGCCCTGAGTCTGTGCTACCCCAAATGTTAGGTGTGCTTTGCTCCCTGTATCTTGTGGTTGAGTACCCTACCTTTAATTAATATTGTAAGCTTGCAGAAAATGTTGCTATGGAGTGTTAATTTAAAAAATAATTTCTTTGCACTGACCAATAGCCTTAGGCACAGCAGGTAGCCAGAATGGGGTGGTTTGATATATTTCACATAAATTTCAGAGCCAAGGCAAGAAAAAGGTCAGATTATTTAGCCAAGCCCTGCCTTTGCCAGAATTCTCCTTCCTAGCTGGCATATTTGTGTTGGCCTATACATGAGAGGTTCAACTTCAGCAAAGGTTATTTCTGTCTGGAACAGAATGAAAGTTGCTTCCTATGCATAAGCCATCTCAGAGGCTCTTGAGGGATTCAAGAAAGGGCTGAGTTGGCTGCTAGAAATGCAGCAGCAGGGAAGGCCGATAGTGTGCTTTTTGCTTCTACTAGTTCCTGTAGTGTTGAAATTCTTCTCTTTTTTATTTTCCTGAGGCGTTCATTAAGTGAAAATAGCCATCATGTTTCTAAAAATCAATCAGACTTTCATAAAACACAAAGCCATTGCCATGCCTCATTCCAACCATGTTATTTACTTTGCTGTTATATCCACATGGGAGTGTTTACTGTATTTAGCAAATGCTTGAAAAAGAGTTTGCAAAGAAACAATTACAGGGTTCATTGTGAAAGAAGGTCTTTTCTTTAGCAGTCATTACACTAACTAGTCCAGGAAGGCAGCCATTTATGAGCCATCCTGACAGTTAAGAAGTGGGCAGTAACAACAAGCTACGCAAATAGAGTCTGTAGTAACCTTCCAGCCCAGCAGGCATCCAGACTTTGTATTAGATTAAAAGGACACCAAGCAAAATCTCCCACATAGTAATAAGTAAGTCCAGTAGATCCTAAGCAACTAGGATCGAGACAGATCACATTGCCATCCCAATATTCATTTTGATTTTACGGGTATTTTTGGTACCAAAGATGTAGCTACATAACAGAGATGCCAGGCTCAGTGAGCACATTTGGCATCCTTCTGCAACAAAATTTTTCTGATTTCTGCTTCCTCGTGGACCACACTTGTGCAGATTTTCTCTCCAGCCGTCCTTTGATACAAGAATGACTAAAAAAATGGAATATTTATAATGAAGATATGGTCTTTGCAGTTTTAAAATTCCAGAAATCTGAGCCACAAAGGAATGCATTCAGACATTCAAACACAGGCCTTTAGTTGGAGTTAAAATAATTTGAATTCCAGTGTCTGCCTGACATATATGTTGTTACAAATTCATAAAACTGCTGTTCAGAAGCCCCTAAAAGGACTGTGAAAGAGATCCTTTAAAGTAAAATTTATGGCACAGCACAGTCCTGCTTTTTTTTTTTCTTTCCATTTCTGTATAAAAGTTTAACACACCCATTTTAACAGAGTTTTTCTTTGGGGGAAAGGTGACATGTTTGGTGTAAATAAAAACTTCTAAAATTTACAAGGATGAAGAAAGATGTTGTAAGCCCAGCAGCCCTGTGGTGCCTTGAAACAAAAGCTGCAGTCACTGCAGGACCAAGCAGCAGCCTACAGTGTTTATTGATGTTAGCACTTGAGGGTATTTGCTCTTGCCTGAGGAAGTGAATTGTAGATGTCACTTGGTGATTCAGGCAAAAATCAAAATAAGGAATGGATTTCTACGGGCTAAAAAAAGAAAGGTAGTGAACAGCAATTGCACAAAAAGTATATGGTCAGAAGTCACACCAGTGTGTTTACTGTAATTCAGCTGTAATTCAGCGTGATCTAGAGGATACAAAAAAGGTGGTGAAAAAGTGAGTGAGAGAGATGATGCAGACAGTGGGAGACACAGCCCTGGTAAGTGTGTGTTTAAAAGATGGCAGAGATGCCAGCTGCAGATCTCTGCAGTTGTCTTGGCAGTTGCTGACATTTCTTGCAAGGTTGACATGCTGTCAAACACAACTGCCATGTATCTTATGATAATTGTGACTCACAGGTTTGGTCTGTGCCTAGGTGAGACTGATAATGATATACAGGCTATAGCCTGTTGCTAAGCCTTTGTAAAATAACTTGCCACGGAAGTCTCATTTATTTAACAGTTGCTATTTGTGTCACGGTACAGAGGCATCTTAATGCTGAAGGTGGTATATGATGTTACCACAGATTGTGTCCCCTTGAAGAGGTCAGTGGGTAATTATTGCAGAAGTTTTAAATCTGGGAGGGGGATACTTGAGAAGTGAGAAGGAAGGTGCTGGTGGATGATCAATCACATTGCACTGCATTCATCACACACATTAAAAAGAATGTGGTGTCAATGTCTGTATTCCATGAAGTGATGAACCAAAGATGATGTGAGAGGTTTACAAAGCCCAGTGGAATAGACCCAGGACAAACTACTCCCAAGAAATGGATCTATGACATGGAACTGGCATTTTCATCATCCTGTCACTCAGTGTGATAAAAGATCGGTCATTGTACTGATCCAATCAGTATTGAATTTCTATTTTAAGTAATACCAACTTTAAAAAATAACTATTGGCATGCCTTCTACCCCAAAATTATCCAGCAAATTTCAAAAAAGTCTAGCCTTCAAATATTTATTCTGGAAAAATGAAAACTGGCAAAGTCCTGAATGATCACTAAGTATTTTTCCAATGCCATGGATTTCATGAGAAGGGATCTCAGATGCTGGGGTGATGGGGGCTCTGAAATGTGCTGGAAGACACCACCGTGTAGGAAAATGTGTTGTTTGTCATGGGTGCTTCATAGTCATCTGCAATGACTGAGGTGACACCACTGCTGCTTTGCAGCAAGGCAACAGAGCTTTTGACATCACATTGAAGGACATTCTTACAGCTTAAGTCACTAGCTAAACAGTTCTCTAGCCAGGTTGTCCTACCTGTGCTTCAAGAAAAAAACCTTTACAAGGGTGTTGCTGGACAGACATCTATTTTTCCATGTCCTTCACTAGAGTACAACTATGGAGATTTGGTGCAAAATAAGATCTGTGTGCTCTCTTACCAGAATAAATGCCTCAGAACTGACAAATGGTTAATGATGGCTTTTTCTGAACTGACTTTGAAAAGCCTGCTTGTTTCTTCTGGAGGGAGAATTTCCACAGATAATGGAGGTCATACAATCTCTCCTCTTTGTTTCTCCTTCTTCAGTGTAAAGCCTCACAGAAAGCTGTTCCTATTCTCTAAACCTTTTACAATCAACGTGAACTAGAAAGAATGTTAACTCGTGCTTTGCTGGTCATTCCTTCCTAAGGAAGTTTTTTTATTCTAAAAGCTTGGCTATAAATGAGGACAGGATGGGGTTTTTTGTTTAAGGGCTTTTTGGTAATTTTGCAATACTTACTACAGTTTAGGGAGACAGGATTGATTTTATTTATGTACGTTTACTGACCCAGATTACTACATACACTGGTTTTGCTGGATACTTTTTGTGCTTCTGTGTTTCTTCAGTCCTTTCCTATTATGATCTGAGCCGATTTTGTATCAAAGGCCTGTGCTGTAAGACAGATGTTCAATGTGAAGCCAGGTCTGTCACCACAGAACCCGAGTGGTGACTATATTCACTAGCCCACTGACTTCTACCGGTCCAGGTAACGTGTGCTTTGACTTTAAAAAATTCTGTTGTAACTACACTATGGGTCGTTTTGGGGTTTTTTTCCCATGGAAATTAGGTTTATGTCTCAAAGAAAGAGGATGAAGCTGATCACAGTAGATCAGAGGGTGTCTTTAGCAGCCCAGCCCTAGCAGGAGGCAAACTGAACTGGAGCATTATCTCTGTGCAGGAGGGGACAGGATCAGAGCTCTCATCTGCAGCCCAGATGATAAAAGAGATCTTGCCTGACATGTGGAGGAAAGGTGGGATATTTTTTTCCCTTTCCTGAAAAATATGACTTTCCAGTACCACAAAGCAGACTGCAATGCACTAACTCCATCTGTCCCAGGAGGCCCTGAGTCACACACAGTCTTTGTGTCTCATGGCATTTCTCTCACTCAAGTCAGCCTTGGGTTGGATAAATTCAGGTCTGGTTTTAAGCACTGGAGAGTTGTAAAGCAGCAGCATCGCCCATACAAAGTTAGCTGCACTGTTCCATGTAGTCAGAATTTAAACAGGTTTTCCTGGCTTTATAAGTTGCTAGTGCCTCTGAATGGGAGTATTTTTGCCTGGATGTTGCAGAGAGAAGTCCTCACAGCTTTTGTTCTGCCAGCCTTTACATTGACCATGAGACACCAGAAACTCAAGTCAAAGTCAAATGGATACTTTAATTTGTTGTCAGGTGATCATGGCCCAAATCTGTGAGAGGTTTTAATCTTATAAAAATTACCTTTCAATACTGAGCACTGAGGACATTTCCTTGCTTACTCATCTGCCTGGGCCACGCCAACTTGCTCTCCCTTTCGGGCTGCTGAATTGCTCACTCAGCAAAGAAACGTGTAAATGGAACAGGCTTAAGTATAATGAGTTGAATATTCACATTCTGTTTGCACTAGCGGCACTCAGCCTGGGCATAAGAAATTCTTTTATTTCAGAAGCCTGGCCTTCTTCAGTATAACTCTAAACAGAACGTATACATTTATGTGAGCAGAAATGTGTGCCTTTGTGCTTGCTTGCTTAGATACAGGCACACTCTCTGGGCTGGCTGCAAGGAGACGGCCCACACTCAAATCGAAGGCTCTGAACTTCCTTATCTGCCAGTGGTTTTTCACACGTGCCAAAACCGAGCGTGAAAGGTCTCGCGTTCTCCCAGTACACCCAGCTCCCGCTGCCAGAAGAGACACACAAGATACAGAGCAAGGGGAGTTGCTTTTCAATAACTGCGCCTGGTGCCAACTGTGTGAAGCGAAATACGTACAGTCGTAACAGCTGCACGTGATCCAATCAGTCTGATCAGGAGTAATAAACACAGGACACATAACCGGGGCAGAAAAGAGTTATTTAATAGAGGAACGTGACACATCACTGGCAATGGCATCCTGGGTTTGTTTCTGATGAAGATTAAGAGAATTGGCATAGCAGGAAATTGTTTTCTCCTACAATGGGAAATCAATTGTCTTTAAACAAACAGCAGTGTAATTAGCAAATCTTACTAATTGCCACAAAACAGAAACACAAGTGCGTTGCCAGGCTGGCTAAGCCAAGAAAGTATTGTGAAAAAAATCTGTAAAAACTTTCAGAATTGAATATTTTTCTTAAGTACGTCTCCATCCCTGGAGATCCACGTGGCTGGATAAAATAGCAAGGGTGCAATAAAAACATATACTTCCAATTTTCCCATGTGAAAGAGCATTTAAAAACATCTGTTAGTCAGAGCTTCTCCCAGGACACGCACACAAGAACGGGGTGGATGCACTGACTGCATCTGGCAAATCCACTCGAAGTCCCCCAAGCCACGTGAGGTCGATGACTGATGGCAGGATGTCGTCTGACCTGTGGAGTCCTTCCAGCCCAGCATTACTGAAGGCCACGTATGTTGGTTAAAAAGGTCACGGTGCTGTTTGTGTTAATGCACTGATAAAGAGGCAGGGAAACAGAGCTGGAAAATTCTCCAGGCAAATTCTTGTTCTGATAAAAGGCTTTTTTTTCAGTAGAAAACAGACTATCCCATAGTCTTTTGAGCAGGGGTAGGAAAACCCAACAGAGCTATCTGCATTATTTTGGTGCAACCCTGCTTTTCCCCTTTCAGGCTGTTTGGCCCCATGGAATGATGGCAAAGGCAAAGCAGTGTCCTCACAACCACTGATGGCACCTGGAGAAGCAGGCGAGCACTTGGCACCCAGCTCTGGCCTTCCTCAGGGAGGAAGCTCAGCCATCTGCACCCTCTTTCTCTCCTGCTTCCTGAACTCCTGTTTGGGATCTCAGTGATTCTTCATGGCTCCTCTAACCTTGGCCAGGTAACCCTTTTCTGCCTCAGCTTACCCACTTGTGAGCAGGGCCCACACCATCCCCAGTGATGCAGGTGCAGCTACTTAAGGAACATGACCCTGGAAGCCTTTCTGTGAAGCACCATACCTCTCCCGAAAGGCAGAGTGAAAAGCTGTCCCTGTATTCTCCTGGCTCTTCTGTGCACTTAGTGTTAATTAAATTACTGTTAATTAATCCCCTTAGCATAATTACCTGCAGAGATCATGCCCTGTAGTAAGCACTTGTACCACAGCAGGAGCAAAACCTCTCTATGGACCCATTTCTGCCCTCACCCCAAGGGCAGGGGGTGCATCAACCCAGGCTGCACACTGGGCACCTTGGCTGCCCCCAGGCTGATGCTGTAGCTTGGGGGTTAAATGTGTAAGCAGCAGGCAAGGCAGGTTGCAGGCAGGGCTGGCAGAGCAGGCAGCCGGCAGGGCAGGCCTCCTGGAGGAATGCAGGGGCCCCCTGGGGAAGCTATGGGGAGAGACAACATCTCCCAACCCTGCCCTGCTGCTTCCCTGAAAACCTTTTAGAAAGCAGATGCTGAGGTCTGGCCTCTCCACCTCCACAGCGTCCCATCCAGCAGCCTGGCCCCCAGGTTGAGCCCAGCTTTCCCACTCAGAGTAGCCCCCAGGCTCACCTCTACAGTTGCCTTGCTCCATCCCTCCCTCCTCATCCTCCACGCTCTTATTTGCCCCACAGCTCTGTGCACTCATCATCCTCCTGGAATAAAGCACGTGGCTGGTGCAGATAATGGCACTTTTATTGATAACTTCTATTAAAAAGCTGGAAGGAACATTCATCGTTTCACCCTGTGATTCAGTTGAGAGTTCAGAGACACTGTGGCACTGCCTTGCGAGAAACTGAGAAATGCATTTGCTCCTGCAAGAACCAAGCCGGGCTCCATCCTGGAAATACTTCTGCCTTATAAATTGCTCACTCTGTTTATATTCTAGCACCGGAGCCTTTATTATTCTCCTGCTAAAACACACCAGAACACGTATCTCAGGTGCTGCAGTATGGCATGCGTAGGGAAATGACCTGCCTGGGACAGCTACAGCTCTGGGGAGACACGGGGACCAGGGATTAGAGCTGGAAATGTCCCCAGAGAAACCAGCCTTTGGTTCCTTGCACTAGTTTGATTGCAAATAGGCGGCATGAGTATGCAATGATTACTTTGGGAGAGAGATCTAGCTATAAATTGGCACCCAGAAACTTCTTAATCATGTTTTTCCATAAAATATACAGCCCCGGGCTGCTGTCATGCTTTAAAATCTGAGGGCGTGTTCTCCCAGATAGAAAAATGGTCGGGGCAGGGGGGTGTGGATTTCTCCACATTTTCTCCATCTCTCTGCAATATGTGAGCCCAGAGCCCCACGTGGCAGCAACAAATAGAGGCAGATGATCCCCTCACTGCTCTCGTTAGCGACTTCCCTGTTTACCCGGGCAGGCAGTGCTTTGCCCCAGCACAAGGCTGTGGGGGTGCGCCCAGCACTCCCACCGAGGTGGGGCCGAAATCTGGGAACACCACTCAGGGCTGCTTCTCCCCAGATCGCTGCCTCCCTCCTCCCCATGGGCAGCTGCGATTGCCACGTGGAGTGGGGCTGAGTTACAAGCTGTCAGCATTATTTTGCATGAGTAAATGCAGTGTGTGAGCCTTGCTCACAGGAACAAAAGCAGATTAAATGAGCGATGTTGGGTTTTTTTCTTCAAGGGATAGGGCTTAGAATAAGTTCATTCAAACTGGCACATAGATTTTGGTCTTGTGCTACGACTGCAATCGTGGACCCCTTAATTTCTTAATAGGCATGAGCTGTAAAAGTCACAAGAACTACAAAAATGCGGGACCATATCTAATCACAGCAGAAGGATCTGCAGGTCAGCGTAGTATTACATCTCCAGTCTAGTAGAAAGTTCAAGTTAATCATCTTCTCACTTGGGAATAGCCCTAGCCCAAATCTCACAGAAAGAATAAATCTGAGCATGAAACTTCAAAGGTATTTTGCTGCCTAACATTCACTGGAAGCGTTGCGAATTCAACACTAAAATGCCTTTGAATCGCTTGGCTCTGATTCCCCTCCGAAGGCGTTTGCCATCAAAGTGTCTGCTCATGCATGCGGAGCCTGGAAGGAAGCCAAGCCCAGCGCGATGGTTCCCTGTGCGAAGGGCTTCAGCAGCCTTTTCCACGTCGTCTGCGCGAGCATTGTTCTGCAGACAGTTGATTTGATCCTTTGGCATAGGAAGGAAATGTACTTTACATAGCTGGTGAAGGTCAGCAGCATCCAGAGCGGCCGTTTGGCAAGAAGACTGCTTCCCCCAACTCCTTCCTGCCCCAAGGTGGGGAACTCCTGCGTGTCTGACTGTAGAAGAACTTGGAGATGTTAGATAAAAAGTAATGGCAGAAAGCGTATGCATGATTCCCAAAAAAGAAAGTCAGAAAACAAAACAAAACAAACATCATCTGAGGGAAGTTACAGATTCTTCCCTGGTTTGTCTTGTTGAAAGAGGAAAACAGAGACGCCTATTCCCAAACACTTCTGTTCCACCAAAGTGTTTGTTTCCTAGAGGGATGAATAGCGTCATCTCAGTGTGTTTGAAGAAAAAAACTCCAACAGACACAAGTCTGAGTCTCTGATATGCTGGGCAGGAGTGTGCCTTCCCTTAATTAACTTCACATCCTTCAGTGAGAAGGATGCCAGAAGGTGTGAGAGCAATGTGTAATTTCCTTTTCAATCGGTCTTTGTCTACTCAGGTCTCAGATTCCTTCAGTGAGTAAAGCAGTGGTGGGGCTCACGGTCCCTCCCTTTTCTACCTGCTGCTCTGTTTCCCTTCTGTCATTCTCCATACAAATATGGACTAAAGCAACCCATGGTTCAGTACCAACTTTGATGCTCATTATTTTAGCTTCGGACCCTCCCCATTTTAAACAAAAGTGGTCATACTGAAAACTGAACATCTCAGCTAGGCTGGTCTCCAAAAGCAGCCTGAAGCCAGTGACGAGGAAGAGACATCCCATGCTTCAGCCCCTTTCTGTGGTTCTCCTCGTTAGCCCAGGATGTTGCAAAACCCAGATCCGAACTAGACCTTCCCGAGGATGTTCTTTAGACACTGAAACTGTTTTGTCTTTCAGTGCCCTAGCTGGGCTTAACCTTGACCTCAATGGTTTTGGTCAAGTTCCAGAGAAAAGGTAGTCACTCTCCCTCTTGATAGCTGGTGGCCTAAGCCTACACCTGCCTGGCACAAAACAGCTGCTGGGGGTCACTGTGGCCCCTCCCAGCCACAAAAATGGGAAGCAAATCCTTTCCACTCTAGTCAAAAGGGCCCTGCCACAGGCAGAGGTTTGCTGTGCTCTGCACAACAGACATCCAGATGGAGGCTGAACCCTCCCCCTGAACTGCCAGTGATGTTTATCCCCCAGGCACCCAGCTTCTCCCAGAGTGAAACAGGGCTTGTGGGGATCAGCCTGAGGGAGCTGTAACACCCCTCCTTCCCTCACCTCCAGAGCAGAGGAAGGCTTGGAAAGGTTTGATAGGTGGTATTTCTTGATAGTTGGGACATTTCCCTGATATTGTGAAAAGCTCCAACACTATCAATCCCTTAAGGAAGTAGCAGGCTATGGTTAGTGGCAACATGTGCTTGAGTTCCCCTTCTCCAGGTCCTGGAGTCTGGAGGAGTTCCACTGCTGTGCTTCACCCTGTGCTGGGATTCCCATCCACCTGTCTTCCCTAGAAACCATGAACTCCCCTATCTAACCCTGTGCTATGGCTGGGCTGACTTTTATGTGTCCAAAGTTTGTCAGCCTACCATCTCAAGCTCCAGCCTAAGGCTGCTGCTGCAGGGATGAGCCTCCCGCTTCTTGGTCCTGCTCCAAGTCTCTTTGGAGGCACCAAACCAACTCAGAGGTTGCTTTGAAAGAAGACAGACACCTTTTCCAGGGGTCACAGTGCCGTTATTTTTAAGTATGTTGGGCCAAAACTCACTGGAAGAGTCGGGATATTTTAGATTTTGCCTCAGTCACTCAGGAGTGCTTTTGTAAGGAAACCAGTAAAGAAAGGAGGGGATTTTTTTTTTATTTCTAACATGTTTTGGTCACAGCCCAATTCACGATTATTAAAGGCAGTGAATTTCCACATTCCTTAACATTTGGCCCTACCTCCTGGAGCCTGGGGGAGAATGGCAATAACAAGCTCTGGGAATGCAAGACACGTGCCTGGGCCCGCAGGATCAACTGCAGCACTCGATTTACTCAGAGGAACCACAGCCCCCTACGAACCAGCCTCTTCCCCAAGCCCAGCAGTTCCCATTGCAGCCCCCCACTCCCACTCTCTGAGCACCTCCAGCTGTGTTTTCCCATGGAAATTTTGCAACTGGACTATGCTGACGGAGAGAAGCTGGGACGCAAAGCATAGAATCACACAAGTGTAGGTGTTTAGTCATGTTCACGAGGTGTCCCCATCACATTTGGGCACTCTGAATGCAGTTTTACCAATTGTTTTTATACCTTTCAAGCACTCGGGAACAACATGGTTTGACTCATCCCTATGTAACACACGTGCCACTGTATTCCAAAGCAACTATAACTTCATGACTTCATGACCCATCTGCTGCTTTCCTGATCTAAATGTCACCGGAGTTGGTTTTGCTGCATTTATGTGTCTGTGATGCTGGATAATGGGGTGGGGGATTCCCAAAAGTGTTTGGGAGAGGTGGGATGGCAGTGTTATCTTGGGCATCTGGGGGACCCTTTGTTCTTCAGGTTAGGGGCTTTCCTCCTTGCAACGATCCGAGGTCCTTTAGGCATGCTCACTTTAGCAGGACTGTTCAGCACAGAATGTGTATCTATAAGAAAATCCAGACAACTTCCTCAACTACAGACTCCAATAGTTGCAGACATTTTCCTCCCAGCTTTTCACGGGAGAGGGGGACCGGTTTTCTTCACGGCCAGGGCGGCTGTGACTTTTCACAAGGGTTCTTCAGGAGGGTTTCCGGGCGGGCACGGCCAGGTCTGCGGGGCGAGGGAAGGAATGTGATCCAGCGCGGGGCGGGGGGACGAGCTCACCCGGCTGACTTCGGCCACCGCGTGCGCCGCTCCCCAGGCCCCTTTCCCCGCTCTCCCGCCTTTCCCAAGAGGGATCGGACTTAGAATTCTTTGGAGCGGCGCGCGACGCCCGTGGATCTCCCGCGCGCGCGGGCACCACGGCGCGGGGACGAGCGCGCGGG
>VXBA01003365.1:823755-856246 GCA_013399895.1 Serilophus lunatus
CAGGAGGAGGAGGAAGGCGGGGGTCGCCCCGCTAAGCCGGGCAGGATGGATAAGTACGACGACCTGGGTCTGGAAGCCAGCAAGTTCATCGAGGACCTCAACATGTACGAGGCCTCCAAGGACGGTCTCTTTCGGGTGGACAAAGCTGCCGGCAACAACCCCGAGTTCGAGGAGACCAGGCGGGTCTTCGCCACCAAGATGGCCAAGATCCACCTCCAACAGCAACAGCAGCAGCAGGAGGAGATGCTGATGGCCGCGATGAACGGAGGGGCCGCCGCCTTCCACGCCCCCCGGCCCAGCCCGCCGGTGCCGCGGGGTGCCAAGCCGCCCCCCGCCGCCGAGGGGCCCCGTGCGAGGCCCGGCGATGGAGGGGAGAGCGGGACACGTGCCGAGGCCCCAGGGAGCCAGGCCGGGCGCCGGAGCTGGGAAGCGGAGCCCGACAGGATGCCCAGGGTCGGGGGCTCGCAGCCCGGCGCGGGGCACGGGGAGCTGCAGGCCGGGAGCCCCTGCGGGCAGGAGAACGGCGGCGAGGGCAGGCGGGCCGGCGGGGGCTGTGACCCGACGGCAGCCGGGCAGAGATCCTCCTCCTTCTCGAGCGCCCGGACCCCCCCGGCGGGGCCAGAGGAGGCCCCGCCGCAGCAAAGGTCCTCATCCTTCCCGACGGCCCCAGTGCAGCCCTCCCGGGGGTTTGCGGGCTCCGCTGAGCCCCGCGGCCCCGAGGCCGGAGGGGAAGGCAAGCAGCTGTGGTACCAGGGCGTCTCGCTGTCCTTCCCGCCGGGCTCCGCACCTGTGGAGTACCAGCACAGCAGCGCCTGCCCCGGCCCGGGCGGACACTTCGTGGCCCGCGGTCAGAACCACAGGCCCGGCGGCGGCCGGAGCGCGAACCCGGAGCCGGGCTCCGCACACCCGAACTCCCGCGGGCTGCCGGCTCCGAACACGCCGCTTTTCCCGGAGGGTGCGGGCGGGCCGCGGTCAGACCCCGGGCACCTGGATGGCTCCAGCACCGCGAAGGTGAAGCTGCCCTGCCAGACCCTTCTTCCCCAGCCGGAGCAGGGGCCGTCGGCGGCCGAGCTGAAGCTGGAGGCACTGACCCAGCGCCTGGAGCAGGAGATGGATGCGCGGCCGAAGGCGGATTACTTTGGTAAGGAGGCGATAATCCACTCTCCGGCAGGAGGAGGGCTCCTTGCGAAGTGTCACCGCAGGGTTCGGACCTGCAGGGCTGCATCTGCCTGTGCGTCTGCTTAGTTGTGCTATTTCCGTTGCCCAGAGGGGGATTTTGTTATTTAACTTTTGTTTATCACAGGGATTGGGAAGCTCTTCCTCCTGCGACACCTTTCTCTTTAATCCTACCTCTTCAACTTTAAAGCAGAGAGAGATAGTGCAGCAGTTTAAGGAGGAAAGACAGTGCTGAAACGAAGCTGGAGCAGCGTATCTTGAAGTGCCCTTCGCTGCCGGCAGGGAGGCACTTAACTTTTCTCGACAGTACTCGTGGTTCTCCGCGTCTTAAAAGGATGCGGCCCGACCACGTGTGGGCGGGAAGGCAGCCGTGCAGCCTGCGGAGGAGTCGTGCCTGCCTACGCTGGAGTCATGGAGAAGGGCACAGAGCTCGGGGGAGGCGTGGTGGCATCCCCCCACCGCACAGGGAGGTGGCCGCGGCCAGGCGTGCTTGCGGGAGCTCTTCTAGAGGGGTTGCTTGGGGATGGGAAGGGCGGTGGTTCCCACGAAGTATTCCCTCTGACCCCAGGTGCTGGTTCCCCATCAGCAGTGAAAGGATTGGTGCGTCCTGAATGTGGCAGAGAAACAGGAGGTAGGGACATTTTTCCCTACAGAAAAAAAAAGGGGAGTCCAGACCACCACCAGAGATTATAGCTGGCATTTGGCAGTGAAAAAGGATGGCTTACGTGTGAGGGTCTCCCAGTGAGAGTATTATATGTCCTGCTGGATTAAACTGATATCCTACCCCAGGATGGCAGAAGATCAGGGGCAAATTCAACTTTTCCTTTCCCTGCTGTGCCACTTTACAATTTAACAGCAGATAAGATAGTTCATCTTTTGGGAGAGGGAAACCCAGAGTTGCTGAGAAGGCTGAAAACTCCACGATTAGCCTAAACAAAAGACGGGAAGGGATCTAGAGTATGGATTTTCCTTATGATTTTAGACCCACAGTCACAGAAGTAGGACAGATTAAACTCTCCAGCTTGGTGCCAAGGAAGGGTCTGCATCTCAGGCAGTGCTCTTGCACAGGGTCCTGTCTGGTGGGGTCAGTGGGTGGCTCAGCCAAGGTCTGAGGCACACAAGGGCTGTGTGGGGATGTAGCTGGAGGGCGCACCGAGTGCCCAGCTGCAGATTGCGTAACAAAATGTGTTTCTTGGCATCAGGCAGGGTCCTTGCCCGCAGAGGGCTGTGCTGGGGTTGTTTGTCTTAGTATCTGAGACTGGATTGAGCCCTGTGGCAAGGCAGGCACATTTTTTATCCTGTCACAGAAACGGGATGTGTGGAGTTGCTGTGCTTACGGTGTTTTGGCCTGGAAACATGTTTTGTCGCTTTCTGCCCTGTGTGGTTTGAAAGAGCTCAAGGAGCCTCGTCTGCAGGGGCTGAATGCCACGACAAAGACCTGGTAAAGGAGACGAGGTTGGGACAGCAGTCTCATGGGAGCTGGTGCTCAAAAGTGGGAATGTTTTTCTGGAGTTGGCATTCAGCTCCACTGAGAGGTGTCAGGGGTCTCTCTCCCAAAGAGCCTGCTGCTGTGTGTGCCTTCTCCTCACGGTGCAAGTAGGACTGGATGGTACCTCACCCAAAGTGGGCATGGGGAGGCATGGGGTGAGGGAGCAGAGGAACCCAGGCAGTGGTTACATCATTTTTGCATTTTTGTCACAAAGTAAGGGTTGGAGGCAGGAGGAGGTTTTTGTCTTGTGGGACATTTACAGTGAAGCAGGAGTAATTCTGGCAGCATGGAGAGTCTGGCTGATCAGGCAGCTGACTTACTGGTGAGCCTCAGGGGAGGAGGAGAGGTGAATGCTGCCTGATCCCCAGAGAAGTCTTTTGACATTCTGCTGCCAGAAGGTTTCACACCAGCATGTAGCGTCTGAGAAATGTGGGAAGGAGGAGAGGAAAAAATGAAACCCATTCATGACAGAAGAAGTAAAGTTTTGTGGAGCTGCAGCTCTGTGGAGGAAGGCTCAGCAGATCTGCCCTGCTGAGAACCAAGGAACAGCAAAGGGCAAGTACTGAAGTATTTTAATTCTGGACCTCCACTTCCCCCTCTCTTTCTCACTTTTATTTTCATTTTTTTTGCAGTTATCTTACTGTCTTTTTAGGAAGAAAGGACCTAGCTGGTCTTTTGAATCTAATTTTGCTGTGCCCTACCCTCAAGCTACCAAACTTCAGGATAGAAAATAAACACTTTTATTCTATAGTGATAAAAAAGATCAATAGTTTGTTTTGTTTCAGACTTTTCCCCAGTGAAGGGAAGTCTATTGCAGCAGCTTTGCAGTACATTTGGAGCCAAGAAATGAAACCAGGACTAAAGTGCAAGTGACTGAAGTATTTTATCAAAAATGTTTTCAGTTCTCCTCATTTTGTATGCTGCTTTTGTAACAAGGGAATTTTTTGAAGATGAGTCTGTCTGTTACGTTAAGATGCAGTCCTGTCTCAGTCGGGACCAATTATTTATAATGAACTATTAATTCTGACCACAGTAAAAGGAGCTGCTTTTTCCTTCACTGTGTGAAAATGTGTGTTTGTAAGTGAGAGCCTAGGAAATGATAAAGTAGGGACTAGACATAATACAGGTAGGATGCTCTGCTGAGGAGTAGCCACCTGGTTATCTGTGAGGACCAGGTTGCTGTGCAAAATGCTCATCTGCTCAGAGTACTTGTAATAAGTGAATGAAAAGAAGCAAACAGCCAAGAATTCCCTCTTTTTTCCTTTCTGTTTTTTTTTTTTAAATACTGACCTATGTGTGAGCTGCATGTATATCTGGAAGAATGTGGGTTCTCCAAGATGGCTTTTGAAATGCTGACTTGATTTATGTGTGCTGTCAAGGAGGATATAGGAAGTCTCAGGTATCATCCCGGTCTTAAGCCTGGGGAGGGAATACCTAAAGTTGCTCCCAGGAGAGGCTGGTTCCTGTGCAGCAGAGAAGGGGCCCCACATCCCTGGGAGGTGATGTGGGAAGCCAGCTGAGGATTTATTCAGGTTTTTGGTGTACTGTTCTCAGGGAACATGCAGGAGCGAGGAGGTGCCTGAATCCCAGTGATTTTCCGTGGTGTTTCTTTGACTGAACCTCTTCATCTCCCCTGGCGAAACAGAAGATTAAATAAGAGTGAATGGTGGAGTTGCAACACTTCCACTAGCACCACCCAGATGTTTAGGGTTGGGTGAAGCAGCACCATCCCAAGGACTGGTGCCAGATGAGTTTTCATTTGAGAGCCAGACATATGCACAACCAAACCAAGCGTCTGTCTGGAAGTGACTTGGTAGAGGAGGGGCCTGGCTGAGGTGTGCTGGGGTCTGCAGAGGGGTTTGCCTGTTTGTTTTCTCAGAGCCTGTGGTGACATGCAGTTCCTCCATCTGCAGGAACAGATAGGTGCTTTTAGAAGTGCAACATGTAGCATCAGGTTTTCACTAGTGCTTATTTCATATAGCTGGATGGAAATCTCCACCTGATGAGGATTATCTACACCCTTACCAAGAGCTGTTTTTAAAGCCATTTTTATGAATGGTTTTCTTGTTATAAATATTTGTTAGATGTTGAATTCTGGCTTCCTTGTTATTTACAGAAGAACTGATAAGCTGTGGGTTTTTTAGGAGAGCCCTGAGCACCTTGTTTTGCAGTGAAAAACTGGGCTGCTTCCCAGCAGTTGGGCAAAGAAGGTCTCATGGCTGCAGACTTTTTTTTCCCCTTCGGTAGAAGCAGAGCAGTAGCTGAACAGCTGAGCCCTGTGGAGACCTGGAAGCCCAGCACCTTTGAACGAGTGTGAGCAGCTCAAAGGCTAGCAGCGCTGTTTTGAAGTTTTATGCACAGTAAAGTCAGCATTTCACTGCTGCTGAAACCACAACTCGTTCAACTTCGGGGCTGTGCACACCCACAGGCTTCACTGAACCCTGATGGTGATGCTGCACCAGGACACCTGTGGCAGTGAGGGTGGTTTCAGGCCTGTCAAGTGGAGGATTTCTGATGAAAACGAAAGTTCCTCTGAATTTGTTTTGTATGTATGTGATGATGACAACATCATTTCCACTGGGAGCAAGCAGAGGCATCCTTCACTGCCTGCTCCTGGGAGAGCACCAAAACTGAAAGGAGATGCCTGCCTGCAGCAGAGAGGAGGGGGAGATGGATCCTGGTGGAACAAGGAAAGCGGGAAGGATCACGGCACTTGGACTAGTGGGTGTGTGCAGATTGCAAAGCTTATCTCACTGCAAGGAACCAAGCAAATAAGTATTGCCCTGGGTTATGGTTCTTCAAGATTACAGCAGCATGTGCTCCTCCTCCCTTCCTCTTAGGAGCTCAGCTGGGTTTGCAAGCTGAGGAAAAACCTACCAAAAGGAAAGAAAAAGAAAGGAGTTGAGGCAGAGAAACAATTGGTCTTTCAGCCAGCATACTGTGGCAGTAGGAACTGGAAGGAGTACGGAGCCTCATTCGCGTGGTGCTGGAGTTATCCTAATCTCAGGCGTCAGTGTGAGGTACTTAAAATGTCACTGACGTGAGTTTGATGGCATTTCTGTCCTTCACTGGCTGTGTGTACATGAAGGTCTGCAGCAGGGTCAGGGGTCAAGAACATGGCATGAGAAAGACTGCATTTACCAACTCTGTGGCTCTTTGGGCAGGGAGTATCTACATCTGTACACGCAGTCACCCAGTGGTGAACATAGCCAAACTGCCATGTTTTCCAGGCACTCCGTCTCACCTGGGCCTCCAGGTCTCTTTGAAGTCACCTCTCCAGCAAGAGTAATTGCACAGTAGTGGATAGCAGCATAGCAAGGCATGCAATGTGCATAATTTGGAGTTTTATGTAGAAATGACCTGGTTAAGGTGAGCCATGGGGAGGCGGGTTCAGGTTGTGGAGAAATTCTGAAGTAAATGCAGGAGAGCTGAGCATCACATTGTGTATGGCTGGGTGAAGGCTCTTCTCATGGGACAGCCTTTGAAACACATGTGTGCAAGTGGAGAGTTTGGTTCTCCTGGGATTAGAAATGCAGAAGCTGTAGCTTGACAGAGCCCCTTCTGTCAGTGTGTCAGAGCAGCATTCTAACAGGGAGGACATACAACTTCTGCCAAGAGACATCAGGGTCTACTTCTGGATTAGCTGTGTACATGTGTGGACGGGTGGGAATGATGATACCAGAGGTATCTATGTGCAAAGACTCTGGGAGGCTCTTCTAAATGCAGCTAGGGATTCTCCAGCATAAATCCAGCCTCCTCGAAGGAGGGAGCAAAAAACAGTTGCATCTGATGGGGAAGAGTCAATCTGATCGTGGCAATGTGGCTGGCACAGAGTGTGTGCAAGGGGTAGGACAGGCATACTCTTCCATGTGCTGTTTCTGGATTAGCCATGTGTGCAAACCCGCACCACTAGAATCATCGTGTCACTGCATTCCTCTTATCTGGCTTAAAATTGACATGGCAAGGAAATCTCACCATTGAAGCAGCACACCAGCACATTTGGCCCTTCAAAATCAAGCAGCAATCTTAGCAAACCCAACCATGGGCATGTGTAGGAAAGCTTGGCTGTACTGGGTGTTGCTGAGAAGGGGGTGCTGCTAGAAAAACTCACAGCTGTGTTCTTGGTTTGTAGATTGATGTTTTCTGGCATGTGGAAATAAATCATACCTGCCACCCCAGAAAATGCTGCTGTTCATCGTGGCTTGTGCTCAGCTTTTAGCGAGTGGGATGCAGTAGGTAACTGAGCTCCTTCTGGTGAGTGTGAAATACCAACACCTGGAGTTTGGAAAAAATGTCTCCAGCAGCTTTGAGTCTGGTGGTAAATGGAAGGGCACTTATTGAACTTTGCATGTGGGATTGACATTTCAGACTGAGCACCGTGTGCGCTTTCCTTTCTGACAGCCCTTGAGGTTTGCATCAAACCCGCTTGGTCACGTGAGCCACTGCTGTTCCTGGTTTGCAGTGCTGAGATGGAGTAGGGCGAGTGCCGGGAAGGGGCTTACAGGGCATGTTTTTGGTCCCAGCTCTGCCCCAAAGGTCCCTTTGTTCAGACGCTCAGCTGCAGCACGGGCAGTTGCTTGCGGCATGATGCGAAAGGGAACAGAGATTCCTTTGTTGTCCGGGGCCCGGCTGCCCTGCCGGCAGAAATTGAACCGAAATCAGCAAGTTCCATCCCTTTCCCTCTCCAAATCTGGCTGCTATTCTGCCTGTGCACTCGGGCATGAATTTACTGATGCCGTGCATGTGTGGTGCTTTGGGTTTGTCATCCTGGTGCTCCAAGAGAAACCTTTCTGTTCTTAATAGCATCGTCTTAAGGTTAAAGCCTGTAATTTCAGAGGAGATACCTGCTCAAATCAGCGCTTGCATAAACTCTTGTTACGTGTGGCAAAGTTACCAAGCACAGGAATCGGGGAATCTTCCTGAGCTGTGGCTACTCAGGATCCCTCTGCTTCGAGCTGAGGATAGAAGTTTTTCCTAAAAGCTGCTCCATGCCAAGAAAATTACCCGGAATTGCTGACTAGTGTCAGCGGCATGTGGGGCTGGACTGATGCTGCTGACATTTTTACACTACGCCCTGGCTAGCAGAAAGCACACTCAGCACTGTGTCGGCAGAGAGTTGTCAGAGCTGGCACGGAACAGGGCACAGAGCCCGTTTTGCAGCGGGATGGTGCTGGAGGTGGCCCCTGCTGTGCTGCCTTCCTTCAGGCTGGCTTTGCACACGTGTTGCCAAGCTCAGCCGCTGGCTCCCGTCAGCCACAGGTATTGCGTTTTCCTTGCATAGCCTGAGCCGGACCAGGATCATTGTGACAGCAGGAGTGAATGGCAAAAAAAAGCCCAGAAAACAAAAGGAAACGGGAAAATCAATAAAAGTCACCTTTTTTTTTTTTTTTTTTTCCCCTTTCAGGCCAAGTGTGCTGAGAATCAGAGATGAAGTCTCAAGTATGTTGCTTGAAATACTTCAGAATATTACATGGAAAAACCAAAGACTTATTTGTAACTGAGATTCAATAGACTTTCAAGCAAGATTTAGCAGATACATGCGAGAACATAAACTAGATGCAGATGTGCCATAGTGCCATTTTTCAGTTGTCAGCCTTGGCACAGGACACGTACGAATATTTATAGCATGGCTGGTTACTACATAGTTGGGTAATTTAGCACATTATAGTTTTTACAGACAACATTGTCAATTTATTTTAGAAGCCCTTTTATTCTGAGATCTTATTTTCCATGTTTTAGGGGCCTAAATATTTAAAGAAGTGGGTAAAAGAGTTAGTCAGGGGATGAAATACAGCATGAAAGGAAGGAGGAAGGATGGTGGGGGTGGTCGAGGGTTTGGTTGTAGGGAATGTGGAGGAAGGTTTGGTATGAATGAAGAAGCCTGGGCAGCTCCTGCAGGATCTGGCTACGCTGTCATCTGTCCCATTGGGAAACCGCAGGGGCAGTGCCTACTCTGTGAAGCTTAATGGGATGGACCGGAGACAGCAGAGGCAATTTCTGCCTTCCATGGGGTTTGTGTTAGTGTATTTCATAGTGGCTTATGCCTACCAGCATTTTTACTGGGCGCCGTGCCTGCACTGGGCTGCTGTGCCTCCTGGCTCCTCCTCCTCCTCCTTGCTGCTCACCCGTAGTCAGTGTCGCCCGGGTGCTTTGTGGAAAGGAAGAAATCGGAGCACGCGGGTGAATTTTTGTGAAGCGGCCACTCACTGGCACAGAGAAGGGGAAAAATGCAGCATTTGCAGTGCAATAAATATATTGGCTCTGTGGAAAGCTTGGTGGGTGTTGTGGAAAATTGGCAGGTTTTTTGCTCTCGAAACTTTCTGCTTGGCATTGCTGTAGTCAAGAGGGAACATTGAGTTGTTAGCTCTTGTGTCAGATCATTGCACAGAAACTCAGGCTGCTGCTGAATGTGTGCATTCCTGAGACAGCACATCCACTCCAAGAGCCAAATTTTCTTATCTTTGCCTTGCCTTTTTTTTTTAATCTTTTTTCAATGCCTGCATGATTTATCTTCTGCTTTCTTAAAATGTTTTTCAATAAATGAGATAAACCTGCTCAGTTCAAAAAGAACTAGTAAGTTTTGCTCACTTGGTGCCAGTTTGCATGCTGGAGTGGGCCTGGAGCCAAGCTAGCGTTTCACTTCAGGTCTAGTTTGGACAAAACAAAGTAACTAATTATTCTCTGCAGGTTTGTGTCAGCTTGGACTCTGGCTCTGAGTGCAGTGAGGCTTGGCAGGGCACTAGGACGGCTTTCAGTGTGCTGGTTGAATGCACTCAGGCAGCTGCAGCACAGAAAGCCAGGTCTGCTCTGGTCAAATCAAGTGTCTGCTTTTCAGCAGCCGTATGTATGCTACTGCAAAGGACTCCTGAGTGTTTTTATCCCTGTAGTGTGAAGACTGACGGCCATAGATGTTGGCTGCAGGAAGAAATCGTTACCCACCCTGGGAGCACCAGCATGGTGCTGCCAGAGTTGGGAGTTACTTTTCAGCACTGTCCTAAACACGTTGGGTTTCTTCATGACTTTCTCCAGACCTTTCCAATTACTCCAGAGCTTGTGGCACCTCTAAAGAAGTGAAGTTTTGTTAACCACAGCATAACTGAGGATCTCCAGCAAGATGATGCTGTCCCTCCTCTTGGGCCAGCAGGAGCAGGATGTGACCGACAGTCCCTTGCCCCAGTGGGTTTAAGAGCCAGGGTGAATGGGATTGAGCAATAGTGGAAGGAGGAGACCTGCAAGTGAAGTCACATCAGAGTCATCGTGGACCAGAGACAGAAATGTGTAATTTATTTTTCCTTCACACTGCCCCTTTTGGGTAGAACTATTTATGTGCTTAGACATAAAGTTTCTAATTTAGAGGTAGTTAAGGGTGATGCTGCTGTAAAAATGGTCTGTTACAATCCCAGGGTAATGCCTGAAGTAAGTAAACTGGCCTTAGGTGTCATTTTCCTTGGTAAAGGACTTTCTCTCCCCAGCCTGTAACAGTGGTTTTGAGTGGCCTTGCTGTGTTTCTCCTTGCATGGTGAAGGCAGCAGATCCTTCTAGCACAGAGGGCATGAAACACAGTTATTGCTATCAAAATAGTTTTACATGGAAATGTGGAGAGATTTGAGAGGTCCTAGGTGAATACACAGCCGCCTTTGTGCTCCTGCAGTGCTAAAGTCTCTCTGTGGTCCCTCCCCACCACCACCACTGCACCATCTGCTCCATTGCTGCTACTCCCAGTCCTTCCATGCAGGCCTGGAGGGTCTCAGAGGCTTCCTTATCTTACACTCCAACCAGCTCAGATTTCAGATTGGAGCCCCATGCCAGGGTGGGTGATAGAGGAAATGTACTTGGCTGTGCTGGCAAGTGACTGTTTTGAGCTGAGTGCAGTCACCTCCCTCCTCTGGAGCTTCAGAGGTGACCCTGGTCTTTAGGTAATGGTGCTGGCAGGGAATCCTGGGAATGGGTGTAGGGGGATTGAGTGGACATTGCATAAGAAGTGATGAGGAGATAGGCTGATTTAAGGACTTCTCTTTTTTTCAAGAGACCTTTGGTATTTGGGAGACTTAAACTTGGATTTTTCTCCCTCTCCAGCCTTGCAGAGCAGTTCACTCCCTGAAAAGATAACTTTTCCACAGACAGCCTTGGAGCCCTTGCAAGGGGGGGTCGACCGAACTGTTATGAAGGCTCGGAAACGAAAAAGTTTTGCATTCTTTCATGCCCAGTGTAAAACTGCCAAGTTTATCATTCTCACATTTTAAAATTAAATTCTTTTAAGTCCTTCCACTGCCTGGCGTTTTGGGGGTACCTGCATTAACCTCTTTGCAATGAGGAAAAGCTTGAGCTTGCCCTTGGGACAATTGATAGAGAAACAGCCCTGCTCTGCTGCTGTCAGCAGCAGGTATCCTCTCCTTAAAACTGACATTTTCATGCCTTGTCCTGCAAGAGGAATGTCTACAGACAGGTGATCTGTAGATAGCACCTATGTGACCGACAGAAGAGAGGTAGGTGTCATGTAGTCCAACTCTGTTTTGGTGGGAAATCCTTAGGGCTTTCAGCAGACACGACCAAGAGCTGAAATTGATGGTTCGAAGGAGCTAGGTGAAGAGGTGTATTTTTCCTCACATCAGATGCAGTTAACAAGTTTGTCTTACACAGCAAGTAGCAGAAACTCTTGGTCTGTGAACAGCTCTGAGCACCACTTACTAACACCTGGCTTTTGTGGGGTTTAGGTGTATATAAAAGTTGTAGGGAAGGGTGGGAAAAGGAAGATGTCACCGTAGCCAAACAGGGCTGTTCTTGTGCAGTTTGGTTTTTTGCAAGAGTCTTTCACTATGGAGGATTGATGACTGTGGTGACAACTGCTAACAGTGTGTCCCAGGGTGGGTGACACTGGTGTCACCTGCCTCTTGTGGCTTCAAAGAACCACATGTTCCTAAGCTGTCAAGCCACCATGATGGACCGCATGTCTTGTCACCCAACCAGTGACTCCAGGCTGCCCCTCGGGTCCCTCTTCTGACCTCTGTCTCCCTCTGTCTCTCTTCCAGGGACCTGTGTGAAGTGCAGCAAGGGGGTGTATGGAGCAAACCAGGCTTGCCAGGCCATGGGCAACCTCTACCACGACAGCTGCTTCACCTGCGGAGCCTGCAGTGAGTACCCCCTGCCACTGGTGCCAGGCCCTGGCACCCGCTCTTTGGGCTTAACATTCTTCTGCTGTAAAGTGGGGGAAGAAAAGAAGGTGATTATTGAATTACCTGACAGCTGGAGTCTGCCATAGTTGTATGTTTTGGTGGTGGTGGTTGCTGTTTGCTTTTAAGTGGATTGTTGCAAGGCACGCAGAAAAGATATTCTGGATTGTGCCAGGCTTCTGCCTTGGTGTGAGGGATGGTTGTTTTCATTCCTCTGCCTCTCAGTTATAGCCCCTTTTTTTTTTTTTAGCTTACCTGAGTATTTTTTCAAAGTGGCAGTGAATATGCCTTAGCTAGCATGTAGAGGTTTTTTACAGCCATTCTGGCCTTTCAGTCTGAGGACCCCAGGGAGGACAAATGGAGCTGGTCATTATGCAGAAGTATCAGGCTGGAAGCAGTGATGATGAACCCTGTGAAATCTACCCAAGAAGTGGAGTAAATAGTTCAGCTGGCCCTGCTGAGCTCCCTGCCACTTGTCAGACCCACACCTGAAGCTTGCTGGAGCATACAGCATGCTGCAATGTATGGATGATTTTTTGAGGAGGTCTGTGATGGAGCTAGAGTGAGGAACAGGCCACTTGATTTCAAATCATGGCTGTAAGACAGTGTTTGTTATATTTTCTTATGTTTAACTCCAGTGCTAGTAGCATATCTTTAGAAATATGGCTGTATATGTAGTGGCAGAAAAAAATAATCTTCTGCTGTTTCTGTGTATGTGAGTTTGATTTTCCCACATGAGTCTTAGGGTTTTTTCTCCTGTGTTGTATTTAGAGTTATAAACTCATCAGGACTGCATGTGTTTTATTTGGAGCCCTAACGTGAGAATAAATATAGAAAGACGTGTATGCTTTTCAATAATAGCTGAACCTTGAACTCTGCTCATTTCCCAGCTGTCTGACACCAGCTGCCCTGGATCACCTATGTTTTCAGTGGAGTACTTCATCATCATCTGACCGAAAACTGGAAAATTGAAAAGAAAAAGTGGTGTCTGCATGTAGTGGCAGTTTCCTAAAGGCTCAGAAGGCAGCTGCTCACTCTTCTGTCCTCTCTTATAAATTAATTCAAAATTAATTCATTAATCTTTGCCCATGGAGAGAATTCCTGGCTGCAACCAGGGCTTTGCTTCAGGGACCTCTCGCCCTCTATGGCCAGGCAGCCTCTGAACTGCCCTTGCGCCCAAAGCTCCTGTTAAAAATAATCCAGCAGCAGGTTCGAGCTGTCTTAAATTTCTAAAATTACTACTGTGCAACTGGTGCTGTGGAAAGAAACACTTTCAATCCTCCTTTAGGAATGAATTTTACAATCTTCATTTGGAGGCCAGTGCTAGAAAGGTACTTGTGATTGCAGAGGTATCCATGGTTACGTCTGTTTATGTTTGTCTGTGTTTGGTTAAAAATTAGCTTAATCCCATTTCTAATGAGGTGGGTTGGTGAGGGTTGAAAGAAGAGTTCTTTTCTGTTTATTCTAAAAGTCAACCCTTTCCAAAGATTTTCAATGGAAGACAAGAAGGTGTGGATGTCAGGTGAGACTTAGAAAGGCGGAAAGAAACTAAGGTTTAGCAAAGTGAAGCCCATTTTCTGTCTTACCCAGGCTATAACTGAGAAATGTGCTGAGTAGATGTGTTGGGGCAAAGGGTTTCAAATGGAAAGTAAGACTAAAAAATAAAGCTAAGGAAAATGGTGGGAAGGAGAAAAAAGAAAGGAGAGGGGGCAGGAGCAATAATAGTATTTCTCTAAGAAGAAAATTCTGTATTCCAATACAAAATAAAAAAGGGGAATACAAGTCATGGGAGTATAAGCGAGAGTGTAATTCAGGTTGTTCGGTGCAGGAGAGTAGTCAGTCATGAAAGCTCAAGTCCTTCCCATTGTGCCAGTGGCTGCACTAAGGTGGAAACTGGAGGCAGCAGCAGCTTGGCAGGATGGCATGGATGGATGGAGGGGAGGGTATGTAGTGGCATGGTAGGGCCAGCACTCCAAGGAGAGTGGTGCCAGAGGGAGGCCTGCCCCCCTCCCCGTGGTGGTGGTGTTTTCTTCATTCACTTGCTCCAGGCTTTGTTGCCTGGCTTGTGCTGGGCTGAGGTTCTGAGTCATCAAGCCTCTTTGCATTGCAGCTGCTTGGCTGGTGGTGCCTGGGGTGGTACATGCTGTCCTGCCCCCTGCTCAGGGAGGAAGTGTACCCAAGGGGAATCCCCCCTTTCGAAGGCTGAAGTTGTTTCCCAGTCCCACAGACCATCAGCTGCTGTGGGCCTAAAGGGCACATGCCACTCTGCAGGCTTTCTGTCATCTGTGTCACTGCAGTGAATGCGATGAGACCATTTTATCTGCCAGAAAAATAAATACTTGTTTGGACAGTGTTGTCTGGTTAGCAGAAACTTTGGTTTCTAGCTGAAAAGTAAGTAGTGCTTTTAAGGTCAAGTGGAGTTCATCTTGGACACCACCCAGAACAAACTTGACTCTGGGAAGTCAAGGTTGCTCATGATTTCAAACCTAAAATTTCTGCTCTGATGGAACACTGACTGTCCTCTACTCCAATAAATAAAATATACAAAATTACCTATTAAGGTAAAGCATATTGTCCTCCAGATATTTATAACCACCGTCCTGCTGGTTTCATTTTAGCGAGGATTTGTGTCCAAATTTGCATTTGTTCCCCTGATAGAGAAAATCAAGAGGGTCTAAGAAGCAAAGGCTTGTGAGGGGGGTGATAGATACCTCATAGTGCCAAATTTCTTCCACCCTCTGTTTCCCAATACACGTGTGTTCAGACATAAATGATGGAGCAATTTGTTGAACAGAGCTGTGCACATGTTACAGGGTTCAGTTGGCAGGAAAAAACGTTCTGTTTTATCTGAGCCAGTTGCATGTAATGCAGAAAATTTGGCTTAGAGGTCAAAACAACAGATTTAGAATTATTACTTTGGCATAAATGTCCCATTTATCTTCTTGTTTGTTACAGGGCAGAGGCACAAACAAGGCTGCCTTTTTTAGAGAGGGAGAGGAAAAAAACTTCAGGCTCTTTCTGCAGGATTAGTAATAAATGATATTTGCTTTACAGGAGGGCCACGAAAGTAGGTTAAAAAAAAAGGCCTTGAAATGCACACAGTTATTTCCTGCAAGCTCAAGGTGTTTGTTTCCATCTTGGGTTTTGGGAGGGGGAGGGGTTCAGCTTGTCGGGCAAACTATTGTAGCTGTCAAATGGTTTGTAACATCTTAACAATTTAAGTTAAATCACTACTGTATACCTCCTCAGAACATGAAAGATACAGGTGTTTCCAGATGTTGATATTTACTATTGAGGTAGTAAATAAAGGAGACCATGTAAATTATGTACATTTAACTAGATAGTATCACTGTAAACCTACTGGGGTGTTTTAATATTTTCTCTAGGGTTCAACTAGGCTTGTATCTGACTGCCACAGGTTGTCTGGAAAACAGATGTTTTAACTCTCCTAGCAGTGTCATTTAGAGCATAAGGGACTTGTACTTGAGCCACTTGGTCCTCAGGGGAAATCTGAAAGCTAAAAAAGTGTCAGGGTTGGCTGTGAAGGAAATCAGAAGGCAAGGAAGGAAATCAGAAAGAAAGAACTGATTGCAAGGTGGTGTGAAGGAAAGTTTGATGCTGAACTACATACAACACAAGGGGCAAAGTGAGGACCAGATTTTGGCCCTTTACTGCAAAGAGCTGGAAACCTTGCACGTTTGCCAGATTATAGAATTGACCTTTGACATGTCAACATCACTGCATTACTTTATTTCATTTTTTACAAGCTCAGGTTAATGTTGATGTCTGTATAGGGGTAACAGGCTGCTGTTCCAGTGGCAGAGCTTGAAATAACATGAGCTGCCTGCCTCTTGCCACCCTCTGGGTATATTTGTTTTTTATTTACTATTTCACAACATAGTTGTGTTTATAGGTATCAAGGGTCATTTACTAAACTAGGTAGCTAGTAAGCTCTTGGAGCAGTATTATCTGCAAGCACAGCCCTCTGCTTGGGTTAATTAGTCTTGCTGTAGTGATTATAAAGCATGGCTGCTTAGAGCAATGCAGCTCCTGGTGTCTTTGGGCTAATTATTTTGAAAAAGCATGTCCTGTATGGATACGTAACTCCTGGAACAACAAGGCCCTCATTTTTATTGGCACTGCTAAGTAACTCTACAAGTAGAAAGTCACCTTTTTCTGCATGTGTGACTTAATCCCAGACAGCAGGATAGCCAGCCAGCCTTGCCAAGTGAATTTCCCTGCAGCACATGTATGTGTATGGTTATCTTCAGATGCAGAAACTGCCATCTCTTCCAGTGGAGACAGAATTTGCTGCCTATAATTGGACATAAACTCACTACATCAATCAACACGCTTGAAAAATGTGCATGCAGATCTCTAAAGTGGAGAGTGCAAAGCATTGCCAGCCTCCCTGCAATGAAATTATCATGCCAGAGTCCTCATAGTAAACAATGTGACTTTTTTTAGCAGACGTAATATCAGAAAAGGTTCAGATTTACATTTTGGGAGACAAGGAATTCATCAGTGCATGTTTCTGCTCTGGTCTAAATTGCTGCTATTCTCTTGCTGACTTTTTGTCTTCAATCCCTCAGCTTGCTGGTGAGAAATCCTATTGTTCACAAGTGCTTGCTATAGATGAGAAAAGCGGGGCAGTTTTTACAGTAAGGTGACAGTACTTGTTCCTCTCCTGTCAGATTTCAGGGAAGTAGTGATTTGGGGTCTGAGCTGAAGGGACATTGGTTCAGGTGTCCCCAGTAGATATCCTTGATGGAAAGGTGCAGGTGTTCAGCTCACACAAGGGGATGCAGTCAAGGATTTATCAATATGCTAGTGGTTTCAGTCAGTTGCATGTGTTTTAGTGCTGGCTAAAAGTCTGAAATCATTAGGACAATATGAGAAAGGGGATTGAAATCTTTAGTGGAATAAATTTTCAGTCTTTCTGGTCTTTTTATTTTATGTCATCTTCAAAGTACTGTTTTCTGTTAAGAACAGGCATAGGATTAATCGTGCTGCAAAGATTTTAGGGGGTTTCTTGCTGTGTTTTGAGAGGACCTGTGAGTAATTTTCTGAGTAGTGTCTCAGTAAGCACTAAGGGCCGCTTCCATAACTATAGAAATTTACAAGTTGCTCTGTCACTAGAGAGAGCTTGTCAAGTTGCTTGTAGTTTCGATGCACAGTTATATTCACTGAGGTCACAGAGATTGCCTCCACCTCCATCCTCCCTTGGGGCTCTGTGCATTTTGATGGCAGTCACTGGCTGACAGGGTGGGAGGCTTTATTTTAGCACAAAGGTACTAGTGACTAAGCATGAAATATTTTGAAGTTGGTGCTGAAATGACCTTGAGGTCATCCTAAAGGTTCCACAGCAAAACAGATTAGAAAGGTGTGTTAGGGTTGAGCAGTACATAGAAGCTCAGGGCTCAAACTCCCTGTTAAAGAGATGAACAAGACATCTTGTAACAAGTGAAGACAGTAAGATTGAAATGCAAGACATTTTAGTTGTCTGATTTTTTTCAGGTGCAAGACTTGCTAAATTCAGGGTGAAGTGAAAGTGAAGTACAATAAGGAACCAGCAGCATAAGACAAAGTAGAGCAATTGATCCTGAAAGCAGCAAGTCACATTGATATTCCTTGGTTTATCATTAGCAACTTTATCATTTAAGTTCTCAATTTTTTCTTTTGATGAAAATGGAACAGCATCTCTGTGCTCAAGTGAAACTTGTGTCAGCCTCTGCAGGCAACAGTCACAGAAGTATTGATTTTGAGATGGACTTGTTTATTTTAAGGCACTGTCCCATGGCAGGGAGCTCAGCACGGGGACAGAAGCCACTGCCACCCTGCTCTGTGCTGTGGGGCAGTCCCAGTGCTGTTTCTTTTACTGATGTGGCTGCAGACAGAATGTGCATTTCCCAACTCCACTGGGACAGTCCCTAGCACAGCCTGGGGAAGTGAGCTTTTCCTGCATCTTGCTTTTTCAATTGTATGATGAGAAGGTGCTTCCTCGCCTCAAAGAGGCAGTGGGAGAAGTTCATCTCTTTTAAATGCCCACCTCTTCCCTAAAAGAAGTAACTAAATCATCCCTGCCCTCCCTCAAAGTGCTGTTGGTGTCAGCAGCTCTTCTGCATGGACTCACGTACGTAATGCCAACAGCCAACTTACAAATCCTTTGTTACGGGGGTTTATCCTTCTGCTGACTGAGCTTGCAGCAGAAGCCCAGACACAGCACGCTGGCTATGGCACCTACTCTGCAGGTCTGTTGCCATCAATCTTAACCTGCTAATGTCACGGAGTTAAAAATACGCTGGGTGCAGAACGGCTGGTAAATGCTTTTTTTGACACTGTGGAAGAATGACGTTGTGGCAGCGATCCAAATCTCATCCCTTCTGCTGGAATGGCTGCTGCTCAGGCACCAGCCAGGGCCTTTTTCCAAAGAAGCATCTCCTCGTTCTGTGGCCCCATGTGTATGTTTTTCCTCACCACTGCCAGCTTGTCTTTAATGAGAGATGTTTCATGCAGGTGGAAAGTCACTTGGGCACCTCCCATTGCACTAAACTGGAGCCCACACTACTGCATAATTTAAAATCAAAGTTAAGTGGGTTTGTTTGTTTTGTTTTGTTTTTTTCATTTTTAGGAGTGCCAAATCCCAATGCTGTATTTAAATCAGTGGGAGTTTTTCAGGAGTATTTCTTGCTGCATTAGACTTGTTTTTGGCTTTCTTTAGGACTGCTCTTGACAAGGGTGCTGCAAATCTCAGGTATCCCCATGCCCCCCTCTTCCCTCCTCAGAAACTGCAACTGCCAGTGAGCATACGAGCCTTACCTATACACAGGCAGGCACACAGGAGGGGTTATCGTGCAAATACACACCCTGGGGTATGAGCCACAAAGATAACATGTCCAAGATCAGATAATTTCTGTTTTGGGCTCTAGGACCTGTTTTGATGTCAGTAATTTTGGTGACATCAGGGTGAGTAAAAAAAAAATGAGAGTGGGACGCTTTCAGTTTTGTTGTATTTTCTTCCATTGTACTGTCTGATGTTTGCATTGGTGCAAGGGTGAGCTGGTGCCCTGGGTGCTGGGTGCCCTGACCTCCGGATAGGCCCCAGCAGGGATTGGAAGAGAAGGGGGAACAATGAGTGTGTTGGGGCCTTGTTTTGGCTCCTACACTGTCCAGTAAACACAGTGCTGAGCAGTGCCTACAGTTTAGCCATGAAGCTCCTGCCCATGCAAACCAGGGCTTGTTCCTCGAGAAACACACTACCTCGTCCTCCACCTGCCTCACTGGCTGAAACCTGCACAGGGCTCTAAAGGCTGCTGGTGAAATGTTGCTTTGGCTCAAATTCACTGGCGAAAATTTAGAACTTCACCTGAGCATCCCCGTTTCTCAAGTCGTTTCCTAACCTCAAGGGTGCCCTCTGGTGTATGCAGGAGACAATAAAGTTGGTAGTTCATTGAAATGGTTTTACATGGCTTCCTCCTTTTCTTAAAGCTTTACAGCCAGCATAGTTATTCACAGAAGGCTGCCAGATAGGGGCATGTGCTGTAAAGTACCAAGATGTGACCCCCAGACCAGTCCCGTGTGTTGTCCGCATTTATACACCCAGCAGCCAACAATCACTTCTTTATTGATACTGGCCATGTGCAGCATATCAAGCAGGAGGCTTCTGGGCCGCAGTGTCTCAGATCGGATTTCCTTCCAGCAATACCCAGTAGGTGTCCAAAACCAGCCCACAGCAGGTCCTGCTCTGGCTGTGCCCAGGCATGGGGCTCCCCCTGCCCCGGGCACTGTCTCCAGGCACACAACCTGTGGCTCCAGTGCAGAACTGTTCCAGGGCTAAGCTGTACTTCAAACCCTGGGCTTCAGTGAGGTAGGAAACTTAGCCCTTTCTCTTAGAGGAAGGCAGGGCATTTAGAAGGAGTGGTGATAGCATGAGCATACATTGCCATAGTTACGTGGAACTAAAAACAGTAAATATGAGGCATGAGCACAAAAGCTGCAGTAAATACAAATTTTCTCCATACGTAGAGTCCTTTCTTGGAAAAACTTTGTCATCTTGTCTCTGTTATGACATTCTGATATAAAAAAACCTAATTTTTTTTTTGATAGTTTCAGAACTTTCTGTTGGCAGCTGCAGAAACGAATGTGCTTGTAGGGAGCAGAGAAGCCTGTTGAGAGCTCTGGTGTTGCACTCAGCTGAGAGCAGAGCAGGTGCAGGCTGTTGCAGTGCCTTATCTGGCAGCTGCTGGTTGTAGATACCTCATAGTGAAACAGCAAGGTTGTGACATTTTGAGGAATTAACTCAAGTATTAAATCTCTGCATGCTTTTTCTTCTTTCCTCCTTGCTCTTCCCCTGGGGTGTTTTGCAGTGTGAGTCAGAGTATCCTCACTCACTGTTCCCATAGTTATAATGCATGTGGTAATCTGCCAGGAGGTGGGCCAGGCTTGTAAACCTACCACCTCCTACGCAGAGGAGGGACTGTTGTCTGGGTCAAGCAACTGGCATTCATCAGTGACCACCAGTGGAAAAAGAGAGCCTGGGAAGACCTGTGCTGGGGGTTGAGTGCTCTTCCCCAGCTGTGTGGTGGCTGTCCTTGGATGTTTTCATTGTTGTCTGCTTTTCAGCAGCCATGTTTTGCTCATATTTTCTCCCTGTTCTCTGCTGACCTTTCTTTTATATCCTTTGTTTTTTCCCTCAGGTCGAAAGCTGAGAGGAAAAGCCTTTTATTTTGTCAGTGGCAAGGTGTTCTGTGAAGAAGATTTCCTGGTAAGCACCCAGTGGACCCTTGTAATGACCCATCTCATTTGCCTGTGTTTTACAGTTCTAGTCCAGCATCCTGCCTGGCCCTTCTGCTTTTACCATTACATTTACCCAGAGCCAGTCTCAGTCATGGTGGCTGCCCACATGTGGTGCATGTGAGAAGGCCATGGATTTGTGTCACAGGGCTCCTAGCTGAAGCCATAGTATGTTGTGGTGGCTCCTTCAAAGCACATCTCCTTGGCCATACTGTGGAGGCAGCAGCGAGATAAACGGCCACAGAAGAATGAAGGAGTGAATTTCTCTTTTCAGCAGACTGGGTTTTCTGGGGCAACTTAATGGATATCTTCCTGTTGCCCTCAGTGGATTTTGTGTGAAGTAAATGGGCATGAAGCAAACCCACAGTCCTGTCCTTGGCAGGTGAAGATAAAAGCCATATATGCTTCTACCTCTGAGTCCTGATAAACTAAACATTCACTGAGACTTGAAAAAGTTGTATTTGCCTACTTATTGGTCTAGTGATTCCTGTCAGAGACAGGTGAATTAATCTTTGCTCTTGTCAGTATATTCTACACAAGCTGAAAATGGAAAGATGGATTAAATGCATCTAAAATATCTCATTTTTCAAGTTTGCATTTCCACCATTCAGACAGATGATGTGCTGTGCCTGAGGTGCATGTTGTGGGCATGACAGACAGTTCCCTACCGATAGATCTCAACAATAGCAGCAAAAAAGTTTCTCTGGGCCAAACTTGATTATTACCCTAACAGGGAGCTGGGACAGCTTCAATGGAACTATAATGGTGTAATCAAAGGAAGAATTTGGCTTTCCAAGCCTATATATACAGATATTATGATAGGAATATGTGATAAACACATACAAGTTCCTGGATTGTAGATTTGCATGGTGAAATAAGAATGTAGTAAGTCTTATTAGTAAATGCCTTATTTGCATATGCATTTACAATATCCACTTTTAGACTTAATAAACTTAAATTTCAAACTTGGAAGTTACAGAAGCTCATACTCCTGAACATGGGCAGTCTGATGTCTTTATAGAATGTCCTCTTGGGACCCATCCACACCTTCATAGAATGAAAAAAGCGTTGAGAAGTTCAGCTTCTGTAAGGAGCACAGAAAAAGGACCAATAACGAATATGCAAATAACCCCCCACAATACACTGTTGTTTATGCTTGACTGGCCTTGTGACACTGAATTCTTTTTTGTCTTTGCAGTATTCTGGCTTCCAGCAGTCAGCTGACAGGTGTTTCATTTGTGGTCATTTGATAATGGACATGGTAAGTGATAATTGCTTTAGGAGAAAAAACTCCCACAGCTTTTTAGAAGACTGTATCAAGACCTTTGGTCTATTTGTATCCAGTACTGTCTGTTATCATGTTGGTACCCTGCCTAGTGTGAGATTGGTAGCAGAAAGAAAATCTACTAAGCCCTTTGTTGATTTTGTCAAGGAAGTGAAGCTGGCACCCTGCTGTGCACGATGCAGAGAGTGCTCCGCCTGTTTTCATTGTATGTTGAAAAGCAGAGCCTTGATCTCTTTCATCCCCTCTCAGGCTTCCTGGACAGTGTGTTCGAAATCCTCTTGTTGCTTCCTGCTCAGCAGTGCCATCCGAGGCTCCGCAGTGCTCCCTTGCTGTGAGAGAGCAGGTTTCTTAGCCTGTCTTCTCCATCCTTCAGGATGAAGCCACTTTCTTGTCATTTTCTGTGGGTCTTAATACTCTGGGCAAAAGGTTTGACCCAGAGTATGTGATCCAGATCTCAGTTCAGGTCTGCTCAAGCCCTTGCAAACTCTTCCATCATTGTGTGGACATCCTGCTGAAGCAGGATGAGGCAGGTACCATCCATTCCAGATGTGCATGGAGTGAGTAACAGCTCAGGAAGTCAGCTGGCCTTTAGCCAGCACTGGGCAGCATTAAGTTATAGGTTGTTCAGAGGGAAACTGGTGTTGCTGGTGATGTAAGACTACAGCTGAGGAAAAGAAGTTGGGCATTTGTGGTTCACGGCACACCTCCCAAGATTTTCTAATGCTTATAAGTATTTTTTTTTTGCCTGCTTACACTGGAAAGCATTAAATTTGGAAAAGGGATTTTATACTCAGAAGACTGAGCCCTCTGCTGATGGACCATGGTATTCCACATAGTAATTGCTACCCCCAAAGGCGAATTGCAGCTGTTAAATTGAACACAGTTTCCATAGTCCGTGCTAATTAGAAAACCAGGCTACAAAGCTCTGCAATATCTAAGGAATTATGAAAACCTAGTCATAGTATTTGGTTTAACCTCTCATAGAGAATATAAAGAAGTATTTCCTCTGTCAGGCTGGTAAATCTTGCCTTGTGATCCTGCTAAGTACTTGCCACTTGTTGGCTTCAGAAATTATTTTCTTTCCTTTCAATTCTGTCACTTCTATACTTTGTCATGCTAAATATCTTTACCGAGTCTCTAAATTGTTTTCTTACCCAGGTTAATTATTATATTGATTCCAGCTGCCCTTTCCATCCTTATCAGCAGATTTTTCAGAAGAGGTGGAGAAAAAAGACAGAGTCCTGCTGATGAATATGCAGTATTGTCTGGTGTAAAGCTGTGTGTTTGTTATTTTCGCCTCTTATTGGCTGTTCATGTGCATTTTTCCTCTCTCTTGCTTTATTGCAGATCCTGCAGGCTCTAGGAAAATCATATCATCCAGGCTGCTTCCGATGTGTGGTCTGCAACGAGTGTTTGGATGGGGTGCCATTCACTGTAGACTCTGAAAACAAAATCTACTGTGTCAGAGATTACCACAAGTAAGGAGAAAATAAGCAGCAGAGAAGAAGTTCCAATCAACAAGCCTCTAATTGAGCTTTTCAGCTAGTTAGGAAGTGTGGATTAGTAAAATAGGGACAGTTAGAAGCGAGAAGTTTGAGAATGGGGCTAGACCCTAGAAATTCCCTCTCTCTCCTCTTGTCCTGCCATCGATGCCTGTGTAAGAAGACTGAGGAAGTCACATAACCCCTGGGCTTTAGTTGCCCCTTCTGTAAAACAGAGAGAGTGAGAAATAGTGCTCACGAAGTGTTCAGTGGTGTACAAAATTAGTCCTCTTTAAAGTAAGCCCATGGCAATCAATGTGAGTTACTTTTTGAGTAGTTCAAGGGCTGAGTTTGACTTTTAAAGAATCACCTGAAAAGCAAAACAAAACTAAATTAAACAGCTGATAAATCCACTTTAAAAATCACTTGTTATTTAGACAGTAAAATAAAATGGCTGTACTCTTAGGTGGTAGTCATGATATTAGAGCTGCATACATTTTGAGTGTCTTTCTGGCTTGCTTTGCTCCTTGCTCTGTTTTCTGAGCAAGGGGAGTATTAAGTGTCACTCAGGCAGCCCTTGGAACTCTTCTGCATTGTACCAAGTTTAGAGTTGTTACAATCTCGTTGCCAAGACTAGTATGCCATCATTTTCCTGAAATTACGCATATTTCCTTGCAATTTAATGTAATTAATTATTGTGTTATAAGGTCTTAAGAAGCTATGCACTCACATTTTCTCTGAGGTTTCCTGCCACTTCTTTTGATGTGTTTTTCTGGGGATGGTCAGCTCAGTTTCTCCCCATTCTCTTTTCCCAATCTCTCAGTAGCAGCCAAGAATTTTACAGGGGATTTTGTATTTTTTCTGGCACTAAGTGTAAGATCTCTTTTTGCCTGATTGAGCAAGGTGTTCCAAGTATTACTTAAAATCAATGCTGAAATGAATTTATCATCTCAGGACACAAAGCTTTCCTGTGGATAAGTTATTTACTGCTGCAGCTTATCATCGAGAACATACAGGCCTCTCTTTTTATGTTGATCTATAACTTGGCTTCAATTTCTCGTTGCTCTTCCAGAGTGTTAGCTCCGAAGTGTGCAGCTTGTGGGCTTCCCATTCTGCCCTCCGAGGTGAGAGCCTTTTATTCTACATCTCCTGGGGAAGGCAGTGTCATGTCTCAGGTCTTGCTCTCTTTCACACTTGACCCTGTGTGAAGACGAATGTGTTTGTGGATGAAGAGAGATGGTCGCTTCCTCTGGATTGCAACCTTGACCTAAGCTCATACACTGTTCTTGAGATGTGGCCCTTCTTCTGCTCAGTAATGAAGCTTGTTCTTCCTGGGCCAGGCTGCTGTTTTTCATCTCCTGCAAGATTGTGCTGCTGCTGGTTTTACGCTTGGGATAATTTTCCTTCATGTCAATAAATGCTGGGGGCACTCATGAATGACCTCTCTGAGACCCTTCTGGGACTAACTTATTTTAATACTTGGAGGAGATGAATCTTGAGCAAAACTAATTTGAAATGCTGAGAAACGTGATCTATTGAAATTACCAAATTGTTAATGTGTGATTTGAGGTAGATGTTACTGTTAAACAGAGAGAATTTTACCTTTCTGGTGTTACGTTTTAGAGGATATCTGCAATCAGTCGATGCTGAAGCTTTACTGTAAAAATAACTGCAAGTGGCAGGATTTATTTGTAGTCTCCAACCAGCTGCCCAAATGCATTTCCTCAACATTCCTTTTGTTGCTGGAAGCAATCTACAGAGTGCATGTGTCTGATCCTGCTGTAATCCTTTGTAATTTCTACTTTGCTTGAATGCTTACAGGGGTCTGATGAGACCATTCGGGTTGTGTCCATGGACAAAGATTACCATGTGGAATGTTATCACTGCGAGGTAGGTCAGCAGCTTTCTTAAGGAGTGGGCGCTTAGTGGTGATAGCTGCTATTGGTTTTAAGATAGAAATAAATATCCTGCCTTCCAGTGGCAGTAGATGAGTAATTCAAACCTTGCATTGTGCTACTCTTTCTGTCAGTGGCTTAAAAATTTCCAGTTTGAGGACAAAAGTTTTTGCAGCAGTGTGTTTCAGCTGCAGTTTCATTTGCTATACATAAGGTTATGGGCAACAAGTTAATTATTGCTTTTTAAACGTGGCAGTCTGTTTGTTAATGAAGGAAGCATGGTGACTTAGTAGAGTTTATTTCTCTCTTTCAAAAGCCTTGAGCTCCAGATCACATTAGTATATCTGATTTCCAAGTGAGATTGTTAAAAAATGCTAAGGTGTTGACTGATCCTGTGGGGTGTAAGTTACCTACACTCTCATGGGAAATGAATGTGTCATTGGGACTGGAGAAAGAATATGGCTGCACGAAAAAGAAATTCCAGGAGATGCCAGCTCTTAAACACCATTTGATCTCTGTGCAGGGCTTTCCAGAAAGCCTCTGTACTTCTGCGCTGTGAATTAAAACAAATAGTTGTCTTCTCTCACTGCGCTCATATTGGAGTGAAAAGAGGCTGGTTGCACATCAGACTAACTGTAATGTGAAGAGGTGAATCCTACCTGAGAGTGTAAGGAGACATGGGCACGTTTAAAATAGATATGGTTGCACCTTGCCACAAGACAAAGCTTATTTAATAAAACTGCTTGAGACAAATTTCTACAAGGCTACCCATTAAAATGCCTATGTCAGATGTTTTCCTTCTCATGGCACGTGTTGGACTTATTAGAAAGGAGCTGTTGGCTGGCTGTCTCCTGTCCTTGTCCCAAAACCACCTTCCTGGAAGCCAGACCCGGCTGACACAGGAAGACAAACATAGGCTCTAACAATTTGCACGGCCTCTCTTTGCAGGACTGTGGGATGGAACTGAACGACGAGGACGGGCATCGCTGTTACCCACTAGATGAACATTTGCTTTGTCACTCCTGTCATCTGAAACACATAGAGAATGGCACAACCCCAGCAGCTGCCTACCAGCACCACTACTAGCCAGCGAGGCCAACATCGGAAAGCCGGGACGGAAGACTTGTAACACCATCTCCCTCTCCCCACCCTCAGCTGATTTTCTGTGCATGTTTTTCGCCTGTCAGCAATGTTCCTGAAAAAGGTTATGAGAGACTTTTGCTGGATTCCCAGAGTTTGTATGCCTGTGGATTCCAGCTGTATCAAACCATGTCTACTTGACCAAGAATGTGGCGTGTTATCTGAACTGATCAGTTTACTTTTACGTGCCTTTTTCTGCTGCCCAGAGATTCCTCTTGGCTCACTTTTGAAAATTCTTTAGTGAAAGCACAATTTGCTATCGTGCCTGTGAACTCACATCATGCCATGCACAATTAAAAAGTGAGAGGCTGGCTTGTCTGCCTGCTGGGGACATCCCCTGAGTCTGCTGTTTCCTAACAAGCACATTTTATCAGG
The DNA here is from genome assembly GCA_013399895.1 of Serilophus lunatus. Classification (NCBI taxonomy): domain Eukaryota; kingdom Metazoa; phylum Chordata; class Aves; order Passeriformes; family Eurylaimidae; genus Serilophus; species Serilophus lunatus. The sequence goes on from VXBA01003365.1 coordinate 850,560, forward strand.
TTCCCTGAAGGACATCAACCTATTAGTACCAGTTTTTAGGCACTCTCTTTTCATTCAATTTTTAGGAAAACAAAAGAAAGGGGTCTGTGCAAAATGGCACACTCGGACATTTCAGTTAGTTTCCTGAGCTCCACTGTCAAGTCTGGCTGTAAAAGCACCAACTTTCCAAGCCCAAACCAGGCAGGCTGTCTGGCAACTGGAGACTGACGTCCCGTTTCAAACAGAACAAAAAACTGGAACAAGCTAGGCTAGGCCACCGCAATGACTTGGGGCCTGGGCTTGTGTGTCAGCATGACACACAGGGGCCAGTCTGCTGTGTCAGAGTCTGAATAGCAGATCATATTTGGAAAGGAGAGGTCGGGATGCTGAAACTGTGGACACAATGGAAATCCACCCTCATTCTTGCTTGCAGAGCTCACTTTGGAGAAAAAGCTCTCTGTACACTGACACTTGCCTGAGTTTTCTGGTTTGTCCCCTCAGCTCAGCCCTCAGCCTGGCCACTCCTTTCCATGGTGTTTACACAGCACAAAGCCATTTCATAATGGTGCTTACTTAGAGCTCGGGGAGCAAACTCGAGATTGTTGTGAAGGCTTTGTAACACAGGGATTTGGAGCCCAGCTCCATGACCTGAACTCACATGAGTGTGTTGTTATAAACAGATTTGCTCCCATGAATAACAACAGCTTATCTGAGCAAGGGGTTCAGAGAGTTTAGCCCTTACTTTCCATTCTGCTGAGAAAGCAGAAAGGCAAATCGTGGTTTTTTATTGACACTCTCCCTCCTTTTCCCCTGCTTTATAATCAAAGAAATCTGCTCCCCCCCCGTACATGTTACATGTATGATAGGTGTGCCTGCAGTGCATGTTCTGTACATACCAAGGCTGTGCAGCGCCTCATGTACAGGTACAGGGTTTTTGTTTAAGAAAAAGCTCCTAATTTAAAGCCTAGGATGCATTTGGGATCTTAGGTACTCTTTCCAACATTTTGTGTGGAAAACGACTTAAATCCTCATGTATCTGTGCTAAAGACGTAAATTTGGTTCTGGCTGGCAGAGGATGGGATGACATTCTTGAAGATCTTTTTTGGTGAGGAAACTACAGTAAATTAGCTAGGCAGTGGCACTGGGATTCACAAAAAGCGTCTGTGCCGAGAACCAACTGCGGTTCAACCAAACTTCTTTCCCAGTAGCACGGATATAGCTGGAACTTCACTTGATGTAGTGAGACTGCCTCTTGTACCCATCTGGAGTGGCACGGGTTCCAGGTAGCAGCAAGCTGCCCGTCTCTGCCTGTGCTGATAAATCAACATGCCATGACTGAAATGTGAACATCCAAAACTGCACAAGCCTCAGGAACTTGGTGGTTTTGGCATGGAGTTTCGAGGGGCTGACAGACCATCCAGCCTTCTGCCCCACTCAGCTCTGACCACCTCTGCCTGTTGCTGCTGCTTTTCAGGATGGGGATGGCAGCTCACAGCTGGAGGTTGGTCCTGCACTGGAAAGCAATCAGACATGCAGTCCCTCAGTGAGTGACTGAAAGCTCAAGAGAGGAGACTTTCCCACTGTGAAATGTATGTCTTCCGAGTGTTTTACCTGTGATTTTAGAGGAGGCAAAAATCACCCCAGGAATGTGAGCCTCACAGAGCCTTAAATTTAGCCTGGTTAGCGAAGGGGTAGGACACAAAATATAATCGGTGCTGTATGCAGGCAGTATGGATCAGGGGCAACAAAGCAGCCAGGGCAGATCCTGTAGTGCTCTCACCTCGGCATATTGCATCAGCTTGTGTCCTGCAGCACAATTAGGCCACAGCAGGAAGGAGGATGTTCAAGGTGTGACTGTGATCTTGGTATTGTCCAAAGGGACTGAGATGGAAAATAACACCAGCTAACATCCCTGGTAAATAATTCAGATAGTCCTGGGCAGATGGCTCCCCTCCCCGAGCTGCTTTTTGGCAGCAAAGGCAACAAGATATCAAAGTGGCTTTTGGAAGTGAGCTGGAAACACCAGCACTGGTCATCTGTTGCTGTCTCTGAGAGACCAGCTGCTGTGTGGCTCATGCTTTGCTAGCTCTTTATATTCTACAGCCAGCCCTCATGAACATTTTTTGGCCTTTATTTTGTAAAGATCTGAAAACACTAATGGGACTGATACGGTCTTTTTCAGCTATGGTTTAAACTTTTGTCTCACCCTTGCAGCCTTCCTCACAACCTCAAAATAAGCAGGAAAGAAGAGGATGGGGAGAAGGACAATTTTCCTTTGTGGAAATCCTTGAGCAGCCAGTCTGTGGCAAGCCGTTCTGCAGGAGCCCTCTTTGCATCACCAGAAAGTTTGGCCTCTGCTCCCACACAGTGTCTTCTTACCCCTGACAGCCATCCTGTATCCCTCAGCACTGGGGAAATGAAAGCTGCCCTACTTTCAGTTTTGAGGTCCCCTATGAATTATTAAGTGCCGACGCTCTCCTTTCCTGTATTTCTGGAGAGCTAGAAACGACAGTGTGAAGATATTGGAAAAGGAGCCTTGTGGTTTTGAAGCTAAAGTATGTACTGTGTTGCCCTGCAGCCCTGTGTGTGTTAACTTGCACCACGTCTGTCTTTGGGAGTTTGCATTCATTTAAGCTCAGTATGATGTCTCTCAGGCTGTGAGTGTCTGGTCCTTGTTGATTTTCCCCATCTTGTCCCTGGCTCTGCAGCTGCCTGACAGTGGGTCCAGCATGGGGAGAGGCAAGGACATCCTGCACAGGGGAGACTTCTCCTCCTGACCCTCTGCCAGACATCTATGGAGCTGCAAGACCTCACTGCCTGCCTTCAGGCAGCTCCTCTAGAGGGAAAAACATAGCTCTGGAGCTGGATGTCTGAGGTTTTGTGTCCTTTGCACAAGAATTTCAGAATAGTTGTTAAATTCGGACTATCTCCTGGCTGACGTGAATTGGGTTTTGCTGTCCACATGAACCTTGTTGCCTTTTAACTTACTAAGGTGCTGAAACGTGCTATGAAAGATGAGTCTTGATTCCTCTCCCAGTGAGTTCTTTAGGCTGGTTTTACAGTAGGGGACCCATGGAAGTCCCATTGTGCTGGTAATGAGTAACTCTCATGCAAATAGTTATTCAAGTGAATTCCCTGAAGCTTGCTTTCAGGAACGGGAGCTTAAGAGATTTTTTCATTCAGCTCATGCTGTTAAGTTTCTATTGCTTAGAATACAGAAACTCATTTAAATAGGGATTTTTGCAGAAGAGCGGGGGGGAGGGGGGAAAGCCCCAGCTATAGAAGAAGCAGCAGACATTTTTGTGTAATTTAAAGTGTGGGAAACACCTGTGATCAAAGCAATTTAGGAAACCGCCCTGATGTTAAAACACAGGGAACAGCAGCTTAAAACACCGTGGTGAGGGAGCATTTGAAAAAATCTGTGGCTCTTCTGTTTCTGAGTTTCATCTGGGGCCTTCTAAAACATTTTCCTAGTATTTCAGGGTATAAGTAATTTTTTTGGAGATCTTTTTATACAAAGTGAATAGCCGCTTAGTCTGGAGATGTTTTATCAACATCAGATGTGCTGTGGCAGCCTTGAAAGGGGAAAAACGGGATTCTAAGAGCTGGTGTGGTTCTGGCTAGACATTCGAAAGAGAGGATTATCTTTGGCTGCCAAGGAAAAAAGTCCCATATTGGCCGTGACTGCTTGCTCCGTTCTCCCTTTTGAGGTGGCATGTGCTGTCGTGTCTATGCACGTGTCTGTGTGGCACGTGCTGCCTGTGAGACACCTGCCTTTCGCACCTCTGTGCCCATGCCAGGTGCTTGAAGGGGCTTTTTAGGCAACCTTCTGTGCATGAATGCAAGGACAAGTTGACTCGGGCTTCATCACTGGGAAAATATCTTTGGAGTCAGTACCTGTGGGCAGGGAAGGGCTATGGCCAGATACGTATCCCTTTCCCCCCATCCTCTGAGTGCCTGCATCACTGGGAGAAGCTGGGAAGGGGTTTGCACCTCTCATCGTGCAGCATTCTTGTGTTCATTTCTCTTTTCCGTTTCTGTTTCCTGCTGCTCACCCAGTGGCACTGGGTGTACTTACCAGAGCTGTCTGGTCAGACATCTTCCTGCCACTAACCCAGACAGCCTGAAGCTGCTCATCTGCCCTTTCCCTATGGAGAAGCGCAGCTTTCCTGAGCAGTAAAAATCCTTAGCCACTTTCTTTCCAGAAGCACATGTAGCAATATTACTCCATGAGATGAGAGACGGGAAGAAACTGTCCTCACATGAAAGTACACGGCATGGAGCCTCGTGAAGGCAGAAATGCCCTGCGGCCCTGGCAGAGGGACGGCTGAGCTGCAGCTCCCAGCCCTGCTGGCACCAACCCTCGTCCCCACGCAGCAGGTCTGCGGCACACGGCCAGGCAGGGACCCAGGTGCACACACACAGGCTGTGGCTGCTTCCTGTACCCAGAGAGCACATCCAGAGCCTGGCTAACGATACTGAACTAACGGTACTGATTATTTTATGTTTCCTTCAAAGCTCAGCTCCAGGAGAGAGTACTGTAGGATTTCTGCTGGTGTAACTAACCTTAGCCTCCTGTGAACACAGCCTTCTTGTCTTCTGTGCTGTTAAGTATTTATAAAGAATGAAGACTGGTAGCAGAACAAAGCCACTGGCCTGGTGTGATTTCAGTGATTAAAGACGGTATCTTAAGCTAAGCTCGGAGTCAAGTCTTTCCTAAAGTTACTATAATTGTCATCACCCAGCGTCCACAGGGAGTGAGTTATGCTGTGAAATGATGGTTTCCCAGCCTCTGCCTTCGTCCTGTCCTCCCACATCAGTGGCTGAAGTAGGGACTGGTGGGGGGAGCCTCCTCAGCGGGGTTCACTGAGGATTTCCAGTCCTTTGCAGGCAGGTGGTATTTGCTGCAGCCCCATCGGAGGCCGTCCTGCCCTGACATCCATCTGGGGAGACCCGGGTCCCAGCCTGAGGGGCTGGGGAGGGATGTGCTGCAAGTGGGAGCAGACTCTGGGCCCAGCAAGGGGGTCTCCTTTGCAGCATTGGTGGGGATGGACCCTTTATAATGTTTTGGATAGTGTTCCCATGTTTCTGGAAGGCAGGTGGACACATGGTGCCCCCACTACTGTCAGCCACCAGGACACCTCGTGTCCGAAGGCTGGATGTTGCTGGATACTGTTGGCCAAGCAGCACCGCAGCAGCATGGAGCTATCAGCTAATATGAAGCAAATAAATGGGAATATAGGGTTCGGGGTTTCCTCTCCTCGAGGCAAGAAGCTGCCGAAATCCGGGGCATGATACACTGGACCCGGTGGGAAACGAGCCGGGTAATGCTCCGTGCCAAGTCCCATGACCTGGGCCCGTCCCCGAGCTGTCCCGAAGGCGGCGGGGGTGCTGCCGAGGGCAGGAGCCCGATGGAACAGCGCCCAGCCCTGGGGACCCCACGCTGGGGCCATGAGAGTGGCCGCGATGAGTCTGTGCAGGAGTGCGGGGGGGCTGCAGGCTGCACTACCGGCCCGAAGTCCTGGAGAGTAAAAGAAACAAAAGGAGAGGACAAAAAGAAAAAAAAGAAAAAAAAGGAGCAGCCGAGCCAGCCAGGAGTCGAACCTAGAATCTTCTGATCCGTAGTCAGACGCGTTATCCATTGCGCCACTGGCCCTGCTCGGGAAGTGTCGCTGCCCCCGCGCACTTCACCGCGGCCCGCGCGCGCC
>VXBA01003365.1:856736-885862 GCA_013399895.1 Serilophus lunatus
GGCTCCCGCGGCCGTGTCGCTGCCCTCCCTCCGCCCCTGCCGGGCGGGCGGTGCCTCCTGCCCGCGGGGCCTCGCTGTGCCCGGCAGCCCGAGCCCTCCCGCGCCCCCGTGTCCCTGCCCGGGCAGGCGCTGGGCCGGCCGGTCCCCGGGGGCGCCTCCCAGCCTGCGGGCATGCCGCGGTCCTGCCGCCTGGCTGTGCGCGGGCCGGCCGCTTTGGTGCCGGGCAGTGCCTCCGAGCTCTCGGGGCTCCCTCCTGTGCAGCGCCTGCACAGGTCACCTGAACCAGGGAATTGTCGTGACCTCCCGGCGTAATTTTTTTGGTTGTTTTTTTGTTGCTTGGTTTTTTTGTCGACACAAATGTTTTCCTAGGGGAGGACGCAGCCCTTGGAACGCGTGTGTGCCAGATGTTTGTTTGCTGCCTCTAATACGGCAGGAGAAGTTGCGTAACCCAAAGCAGCAGCACGAAGTTAGCGCTGGAAGAGGCGTCTCCATTAAAACCCCCCGCGTGGGCCGGCTCGAATTCCCAAGGAAATTGGGAGTCTCTGAGCATGAGACTCTCCATGGCAGTCTGAAGCTAAAAGTGAAGTGTCTTTGTGTGTCCTGAAGGTGTTCCCAGACTTTTGACCTCTAATTAGTAGCTTGAAACTCCATAATTGAGTTCCTGATGCCATTTTCAGGCAGCAGTCGGTACCTGAAAGTGATTCTTAAGCCTGATTTAACTGTGCTTTATGCTCTGTTAAATTTCATTTGACATTCATCTTTTGCATTCAGGGCACACACACTTAGGCCTTTTGGAGCTCTGTGTAAACAGTTTGCCATAATCCTGTTTCAAAGTCACTGGGTTTCTTATTTTGATGAGGTGGTTACCTGAGGGTACACAGACACTGAAGGTAACTGAGAGTTGCTGGAGAGTAAGATCTGTCAGTGTTGTCTGAAAGACTTGTTTATTTGGCAGAAAGCTTTTTTTTCCTCTCTTGTCACCTAAGCAGTATTTGTCTTTATTTAAGCTGGTCTTGTGATCTTTTTGCCTGCAGAGGAGCAAAGTAGCAGCTCTGTGGCTTATAGTGCACAGTGGTTATTACTCAGAATTTTTTGGAGTAAAAGCACTTTTCTGGATGCAGGGTAGAAAGAATTCTCTCTTTCAAAGCTTAATCTAGCTAAAAGTAGGTCTTGATCTTTTTAGAGAACTTCTTAGAATGTTATCTCAGATGTAGTTTAACTGAGGTCTTTCATAAACAGAATTGTTTTGTGTTCTGAAAAATGAGCTTTTTTTTTTTCTTTATTACACCAAGATGTGGCTGCAGACTTTGTACCAAGCATTTGAAGATATAAAGCCATGACTTGGGTGGTGAGTCAGACTTACCAGGTTGACAAAGTCAAAGAAGAATGTTCCTCTGGCAAATCCAGGCTGGGCTTCAGCTGGGCATTGAATGGTAGCAGTGTTTGGCTCGGGTTGAGGCGACACCAGTGAAAGTGCTGATGTCTGGAGTCTGTGCTGCTGTTGGAACTGATGGAGTTCCACCAACAGTTTTGGGGGTAACTGTGGGCCTGAAAACTGCTACCCATAATTGTTGTCTCTGTCCCTGCTCAGCTTGCTTAGCTTTCTCTTGTAGCCTCAGGAATAAGCTGTAAAACTCAAGCAGGTGTTGCACCCACTCCTCGTGGAGTTGCCAGTGCAGTGAGTATATAAAAACTGATGGTAAAAGCTGCTGCAGAACAGAGAAAATCCTGGCTGTTGTTTTGGCTCAGTTAAAATCACTTTTGTGTTAACTTTATGCTTGGATGAAGAGTTATGTTGCTGACAGCCTTCTTGGTATCCCATGGGTCCGTAACACCAGCTGTGTTTCAAATTCGACTCCTCCAGCTGTGGTGCCTTACATCCTTTGGGAGAGGACTTGTCAGCCTTTAGTAGCTGCTGCACTTGAACACAGTGCCTGCTGCTTCTCTGTGTTTGGGGAGAGGTCTTAAGGTGCCTCTTGTCTTTGGCTTCTTCTTTTTGCTTGTTTTCTAAACTGAGTTTTCAGAGCTGGGGTAATGCATCTCAAAAGAACTGCTGCACATCCCTTTTTTCTGCTCGTTCTGGGGCTGTCGTGGTGAAACTGAGGGATGTTGGTTGAGCAGTAAATTATTTTCATTTCCAGTGAAACTTCACTGGGAATAGATGTTACATAGCTATGCCTTTTTTTGTTTTCTAAATTACATTTTCATTAGTGTCTTCTAAATGCTGGGTTCCTTCTCCCCGCTCTAGGGGAGCTGTTCCAGTTCTTTAAGCTGTTTCTGCTTGAGGAGAGTAATATTTATGGGAGATGTCTAATTAGCACACCTGCTCACCTAGAAAATCTGGAATCTCTGGAGCGCTGAAACCGCCAGGCTGTTGGCACTGGTACTTAACAAGGTGCAGGAACTCTGTGCATGAACTACCACCTGGTTCCTGTGTCTGTGTCTCGCTGCAGGACCAGTTTGCTGCTCTCAGGGTACCAAAGGCGTCCCTGTGCAGCACAGGGTATGCTTTTGCCTTGCTTTATTGCTGTATTTAGGGGCTGACATCAAAGGCTTCCCTGCATTAGAGCATTGTTAAGTATTTATGGTGAAATAATCAATTACTGAAGTAAAGGTTTGGCTGTAGAGGCCTAGGGGGCTGAAGTGATATTGAGTGAGGCACTGTCTTTAGTGGCCATTAGAGCAGGATGGGCCCTTTTTCATGCTGGAATATTACTGTCTGTAAGATCAGCCTAATTAAAGTGTTGGATCCAACTGTGCATGTTCTCCATGATAGGCATGATGTATTATAAAGCAGCACTATAATGTAACTAGTGAAGTGAGCCTTTACAACAAACATGCAAACAAAAAAGAATACTATCTCATCTAACTGTAAATGACTCTGACTTTGCACTTGATGTAGGCAAGCAGGGGTTTGTTCCTTTTTGGTTTTATGTTTCTGATATGTTGGTCAATACTTTTTTCCCTCAGCTTTGAATTGGAGGAATGAAATCTACTTAGTGAGGTGTTTTATGTTTTGGCAGCAGTCCACACAGTTGCAGTTGGAGAGGATTATCAAAATGAAACCCAAGTCACCCTCAGTAATATTTGAAACATGAGTTTGGTGTCTGCAGTTCTTGCATACCTCCCTATCAATGTAAAATACTTGCATTTATCACCCCCTGTGATCTTTAACAACACTAAGAAATAGTTTGTAATAACAGTGGTTAAAGTTTTCCTTTATTAAAAAAAGAGATAAGGGAACTCAAATCTTGTGAAGATTTTGTGCTGTTAAGCTGTAAGGGAAGCAAGATACTGCTGCAAAGAGTTCTTGATGTTTTGTGTGACTCCAGATAGCAGTGACAACATAGCCAAGGAGAAGGTGTCAAATACAAAGGTTGTACAAAAGCAGAATGGCCTGGTGTGTGTGAAAGCCAATTCTAAATGTAACTCCAGGCACAATGGGCTTCTGGATTCCTGGAATGGTCATTGGGAATGATCCTTTCTTCACCACTTAATATCTCCTGCTCAGATAAGTCAGATCAGTAGGTGTGCTGTCTTTCTAAGCTTGTGATAGATGTGCAGACTCCAGTGGTGGGTGGGGTTTGTGAACAAACCTGTCCTTGCACTCGATGTTTGTTCATCAGCTTCCTTTCTGGAAGAGAACTAAGGGGCCATCACCTTGACTGTAGCAGTTTCATGGCAGAAAAGGTCATCTAGGCAAAAATGAGTGCTAGCCTTGTTCTGCTATGTGGTGAGATTGTAAATCAGCATTTGGGCTGAAGCTGTGTCGAGTCTTGGCCTCTTCCTCAACTAATTATTTTACGGAACTTATTACAAATGAAGCAAGGGTTAAGTGAATCATTTTGCTGTTGAAAACTTTGAAGAGCATCAATTCTCCCACTTCTTCTGAAGCAAGGATTTAACATTTTGCAGGGCATTAGGCTTTCCAGTTTGTGTTGTGCAGTTGTATTTAAGGCAGTTTATAAAGGTGATCCCAACAGAGAAGTATTTGTTCAAGTTCTGTTAACTTTGTAGGCTGGCAACTGGATTTCCTCTTGACCCTACCTCCCCTCCTCATTTCAAGACACTCAAAACAGGATCACCCAGAGCTCTGAAACAGTCAACAACTTTGTTCATTGAGCTGAAAATAAGGATGATTTGTCTTTTATTCTCCATGACACTTTTGTCACCAAATGTGGTCTTCAAGAGGACCATGGGAAGGAGGACTTTGAACATGAACCATATTTCTAACTTGGCTTAAACTACAGGGAATTGTGCAAGAGGAGATAAGGGTGATTAAAAATGGTTAAAAGGGCAGTGGCAGGAGGTAATGTAGTGTAGTATTCGAGAGAAATTCTGGGGACTGGCCTAGCAAAGCAGGACATGGGACAAGTATTGAGGGAACAAGCATCGTTTGCACTGCCAGACTCAATTCTCATTTTTCCATTTGTAGATGATGAGAGTAGGAGACTTCATGTTCCTCAGGAACAATTTGCAGTTCCTGAGTGTGGTAAAGAAAACATTTGTTTATATGACAAACATTGGACACTTGGAAGTGTCTTCTTTGTTTAAAAGAAGCTTTAACTGATAATTCTAATAGACATGTGAATCTTGGTGCGGAGACTATACCAGGACCATGGCCATGTTGCACTTTACAGTGTAAAGAGCAGCCTTTCAAAATACTCCCCATCATGGATGGAAATGCTCGTTGTGCTCTTTGTGGTCACTGTAAGGGTCTTGGCCATATTGTGCTCTTTATACAATTCAAAAAGTGAAACTATTGTTCTCACTACTTTCTTTGGTTGCTGTTCACAACCTGATGTTAAAATATTTTCTTTTTCATCTTGTTTTGCCTAAGATAATCAGATGGGTAAGAGCACATAAGCATCTGCTTTATGGCATAACAGATCCAATATTAAACATTTCAGTGACCCTTCTCCCAGAAAAAGCTGAGTTCAACTAAACCAGCAGAAGTTAAGTAGCTGCAGCTTTCTCTTGTGGAGAAAGTGCCTACTGCTGCCTCCTGCCAACTAGCAATAGGTTTCTGACTGCACCTTTAATAGTATATCCTGTTTTCTTTTAAACTCTTTAACAAATTGAGGAATTTTAGTTGTCTTTAAGCTTGTCTTGCCCCTGTTCTGTCTGTGTAAGTTTATTTGCTTTTTACTATAAAAGCAACTCCCATTATTGTTATGAAACTCCCTTAAAGAGCCAGGGGTGCACACTATGCCGTTTTTAGTTTCAAAGGTAAAGTATTCAATATGGGTACCTGAGAGATTTAAGAAGGCTGATTTACAAAGGGAATACTGTTGATGTGTTCCCATAGGCTAATTTTCCTGTAAATAAGTGAAGTGGTCCAGTGAACATTTAATTCTTAATTGCTTTACATTTGGTTGTATTATGTTGGTGGGCATTTTTCAGTTCAGCTAAGCATTTGGAGTCCTCTGGTTTTGCTCAAGCTGCCCCGAGGGGTTGTGGAATCATTGCCCTTGGGGAAGAGTCAAAACACACCCTAAGAATTAAGGTTTAACTTTGAAGTTGGCCCTGCTTTAAGTGGATGGAAAATGGGGTGCTGAAGATATTAAGAGGTCTAGAAGATGTCTTTCCAAGGGCTCTGTGGTGGGTTGACCCTGGGTGGATGCCAGGTGCCTGCTGAAGCAGCTCCGTTCACTCCCCCTCCTCTCTTGGACAGAGAAGACAAAATACAACGGGAAACTTGTGTGTCAGGAGAAGGGCCAGGTGAGATCACTCAGAAGTTACCGTCACAGGCAAAACAGATTCAACTTGGGGAAAAATAGATTAATTTATTGCCAATCAAATAATGAGAAATGAAGCCAAATCTTAGAAACGCCTTCCCCTTTTTCTTCTTCCCCATCTCAACTTCACTCCTGATTTTCTCTACCTCCTTCCCTTTCCCCAGCAGCACAGAGGGGCAGGGAATGGGGTTTGTGGTCAGTTCATCACAACCTTCCTGCTGCTACTGCTTCCTCCTCGCAGGGGAGCAGCAGCATGGGGTCCCTCCCGTGGGACACAGTTCACCACAAACTTCTCCAATGAGAGTCATTCCCACAGGCTGGAATTACTCATGAACGGCTCCAGCATGGGTCACTCCCACGGGTTGCAGTGCTTTGGGAACAGACTGTTTCAGTGTGGGTCTCCTGCAGGATCCCAAGCCCTGCCGGGAGCCCACTCCAGTGCGGAGTTCCCAAAGCCTCCTTGGGGCGCATCCCCCTTCCCTGGTGCGAGGCCCTGCACCCATGGGCTCAGCCTTGGCCAGGGGGGTCTGGCTGGGGGCCGGCTGGCACTGGTGCCTCGGACATGGGGGAAGCTTCTGGCAGCTCCTCACTCAAGCTGCTCCTGTAGACTCCCTGATACCAAAACCGTGCCACACAAACCCAATACAGACTCCTCTGATCTAAATTAGGGTTCTAATTCAGCTTTCTGAAGGATTAAAAAAAGACTAGATGCGAAGAAGTACAAGATCTATTTAGGGAGAAGGAGCCTAAAAATACCTATCCTGTTACCAGAACAAGAATTTTAAAACTGACCCTGTGTCTTCTCAAGCTGTAAAATTAAGAAAAATCACTATAACTGTCAAGAGCACTAGTTCGGGAGGGGTTTGGATATTTTGTTTGATTGCTGAGCATTTCCTATGCACAGCTACAAGTCATTTCTGCAAAACTCTCCTATCAATGCACAGTGTCACATCTGTCTTCTTGCAAGTATCTCAACAGATGTATTTTTAAGGAGTAATTCTGAAAACTGTGTTGAATTTTATGGCTGATGTCTTACTGCATTTGGGTTTTGTGTTGGTTTTGTCTGGGGAAGGAAGAGAAAGATAGCAATGAAGCCTGAACAGGATGTCAGTGTGTGCTTTGTGTGGTGGGGAGGGTATGTGTTGCACCATCTGTGTCACGTAGACCTGGCTAACAAATCTGGGAGATGGTATTGTTGAGACACCTGCTTCAGTAAATTAGGAACTGCTTCAGCTTTTCCATGTTTTCTGTGTTGTTCCTAGTGGATTCTTATAACACTAATGTGAAATAGGTGTGTTTATTTCTTTGGACATTAGTTTTGTGTACTAGGCTTGCATTAAGGATTTTTGTTATCAGTTTTTGCTAAGTTAGGAAGCTTTTTGGTTTAAAAACTCCTCGTTTTGGTTTTGGCTTATCAGACATACTTCAGACTTAGAGGAATTAAAGTGGGCTCACTTTCACATCTTAAACTTACAGTAATAAATTAAAATTAAGGTTATTAAACTAGCCATGAACTTCACAATAACTGCTTGACTGAACTTGCTGCCTTTTTTTTTTTTTTTTGCACTGTCAACATCAGTGGCTGTTGGGAAGTAATCCAATGAAAATTTTATTTTGCAGCTGAAATAAGGTGCAGAATTGTTTGCTCTGTCTTCAGGCGGTGAAGAATAAACAAAACTGAAGTAAGCTTTATTAAACTAATTTGCTCTTCCTCTCCTTTCTCTTAAAGGCATATAACTCCAGAGAAGTTCTATGTGGAAGCCTGTGATGATGGAGCAGATGATGTGCTTGCTATTGATAGAGTCTCCACAGAAGTCACTCTTACAGGTATTTTCTTCACCAGCATTTCTCACTACGTTCTTCTCTGTCCTTTTTGTTTGTTTTGCACTTGGCACTCCAGGAAGATCTTCAGAACCTTACTGAGATAATACTGACAGAATTGTTTTTGGTTACTTGTTTCAAAATTTTGTTTTGTATTCTGTCCTTCCAAGAGCTTTGTTGGAAACTCCCTTTCACTGTGGTGTTGGTGCTGTGGGTCACCAGGGTGAGGGTGCTTGCCTCTTTTTTTGGGCAGGCTGCCCATCACAAGAGTGGAAACTGACTCATCCAAGGTAGTTGGGATTGATGCTACAGAGTCAAGATCAAACAAGGGAAATGTTGAACACTGGGACAACTCAGAAGAGTTGCAGTGCCCCAGCGTTTAGTATTTATATAACACTGAAACCTGATTTTCATAAAGCCTCTAGAAACAGCCACAGGAAAAAAACCCTTCCTCTATGTGTCATTGTGTTGCAAATTGGGATTCAAATGTCAGTGCAAGTAGTCTTAAACATGCAGATGTCTTTAACTTTTTAGTGTAATTTAGGTTTTATGCATTGGTTTCACATTTTTAAAAAAGAATGTTGATTAAATAACAATGAAACAAAGGCAATGGGAGAATTCCTGTTTGATAATTCAGTTTTTACTTGCAGGATTACTAATCTCTAAACAGATAAATGATACAGTAGTATTACTATAAACGCAGTCACTCTGTCTTCTTTTAGGATTCTTGTATATTTTATGTAAGAGCAGTGTGCCCTCACACTGATACTTTTAGGTTTGTAGTACAATATTTTAATTTTTCCTTCAAAGTTGCTCCTTCAAAACTGTAAAGGCAGCTATCTAAAGTCTCCTGTTAAGATACATCTCTCTCTAATTACTGATTTTTTTTTTTATCAGATGAAAATGCAAAGTGTTGAAAGCAGAAAGATTGTTTTCTGGGAAAATGCCTTGCTCTGGTAGGGGTGTTTGGGATTTTTTTTAAAACTTGCCTAATATATTTTGTTTTAGAAAAGTAGATAGATGAAAGTTAAATGTACTAAGACTTCTAATTGTTTTGGATACCATTTGGAATACTGTGTGCCTTGCCACATCTGTGCTGTTGTTGATAGTTTTGCAGAAATAGACCGAAAGGTAAACGAGGTCTCCTGAAACAAGCAGACCAAGGCTCAGAACTGGGAGGCACAAGCACTTATAGGTTGTTTTGTACTTGATGGTTTCAAAACAGAGCTTCTTGAAGTTGGCAGGACAGTACGTTATTGAGGATTCTGCTTGCTATACTGTCGTGTGAATGAACTTGAATTTATTCAGTTGATTGACCAGTTTGATTAAGCAAGAAATAAGAAATTGGATTGGAATGCTTCCACATCCTTCTTCCCAACCCTCCATCAGGTTTTGCTTCTTCTACTTAAAACTCTAACAGAACTTGGGATTTGACCACAGCTCTTTGGAGTTCAATAGTTTTCCAATATAGTCACGATGGAAGCAGTCTGAAATTCTGATGTTGTTTTCTTCTGCGTTTCAGTTAAGAAAGATGTTCCCCCTTCAGCTGTTACAAGGCCTATATTTGGTGTTTTGGGGACAATCCGATTGGTGGCAGGTAAGGAGAGCTGTGCCCTTTAAAAATACTTGGGCAAGATGTGTTGCTAAAGAAGTTTTAAAGGCAAAAGTAGTGTTTGCAAGTACCTGAGGTTGCCCTTGAATCAGTATGATAGGCTTTCCTTGTGGCTGCAGGAGGAGGGAGGTGTCCAAATACGGGTTATCTGGAATGTTTCTGTAACTCTTAAGCCAGTAAACACATTAAGGTAGGGTTAACCAACTGTTGTTGGCGTTTTAAGGAATGCACTTCAAATGAGTGCAGAGAGCCTCATCTACTTACTCTTCATAACTGTTTGAATCTTAGCTGCAGGATTCAAATTGTGAAGTTAGACTTAAAATCAATATTCTTGTTCTTGCTTCTGCTCCAGCCCCTTACCGTTAGGAACATAAAGTCCTAGGTGTAACTTGAAGAAACGTCTCTCTTTGCTGTTGGTTTCAGTTTTCTGGTTTCAGTTTTCTGGTATGTTCATAGGCTGCTTTTCTTAATGTGTGCATATTTTTTAAAAAATTTTGTTCTTTCTGATTTACAGGCACATATCTTATTGTAATAACAAAAAAGAAAAAAGTAGGTGAGATTTTCAGTCATGCAATCTGGAAAGCAACAGACTTTGACATCCTGTCCTACAAAAAGACCATGTTGCACTTAACTGATATTCAGGTAGGTGCATTGATTTAGGGGAGCGTGGAGGAATGTCATCTAAACGTTAATGTCCATTACCACAGGACTTAATTTGATGAAGCTATGAATTGTTTTAAGCATCTCTTTTCTGATTTGTTCAGGCTACTAGAATGGATGCAGTATTTGTGTATAGAGATACATCTATATATTATGGCATTTAAAATGATGAATTCACGTTGTACTATTGAGAATGTCATCTGCAGTTTATGGATGTGCATTTTTGCTTCTTTTAAGATGGTGAACCCTTCTTAGGCTTTTAAGTCTTCCTTGCAGCTTTACTATTCTGTTAGCCCTTACAATAAGCTGCACTGCTGTAATTTTATCTGTCTTGTTTACTTTGTGGAATTGTTCAATTACATAATTACCCAGCAGGGAAGAATTGATTTTATTTTTTTTTTGAGAGGGAGGGAAAGGTTGAAGACTATTTAAAACAGATGGATGTGTAATCTGTTGATAAAGAGTGGGCAAGGGTGTCTAACCAATTGACCTGGAAAGGAATCTGATGCTCTTTCAGGAAAGCAATGAGGTTAATCAGAACTTGAACAAGAGTGCAGATTAGTTATTGGGGTAGTCTTGATAGTAAGTTACAACCTTTCTTTTGTGCTTCCATCTTGTCTCTTACTTGACTGCGTGATTTTCAGGGAAACTAATGGCTTCCACTTTGCTTGGAAGTTCTTAATATTAGTTTAGTATCAGTAGCTATTTGCCTCACGAGAATCCTGTTCTCTGCTCTCCACTGTTCTTGCAGACTTCAGTTGCAGTGTGCAAGCTGCAAGTTACCAGTGAACTGGTATCAGAATTGCAATCTCATGGTTTCATTCTTGTATGGTAATCTCTGGATGATGTCATGTATTGCTAGAGCACTAGCAAAATTCATCTCATCACTTCAAAAAGTAGCAGTAGCTTGTAAGAATAACAATATTTTGGTGGTAACACGAGGGAGCTCTTCTCTTTCCTCATCTCAACAGTTGCAGGACAACAAAGTATTTTTGTCAATGCTTAACCATGTCTTGAGCGTGGATGGGTTTTACTTCTCCACAACCTACGACCTGACACACACCCTGCAGCGGTTAGCCAACACGAGCCCAGAGTTCCAGGAAATGAGCCTTCTAGAGAGGGTAAGGATTTCATTTTGCTTGCTGTCTCTCTCTTGGGCATTGTCAGTCAGTTTTGCATGGCTTAAGTTTGCTTTATGTGTGGATGATGTTTAAATAATGTCAGCATTTTATCCAAACAGTAGGGGATGTGTCTCAGCATACTGGCCCACCCTTCCTTACATCTCAGAGCTTGTGAGCAGCATGACACTCTAGAAATCTGTTCTGGTGTGATGTCATGCTTCCAGATAGGGCCGTTAGAAGTACTTTCTGCCCTCTGCTTTAAATGGATTTAAAAAATCCAAATTAAATGAAAACTTGTCTCTGGTTTTAATACTGTACACTTCTAATTGCAAGAAGAAGGAGCTAAACAGGAAAACTGAGAGAAAACAAGTAATTCCTTTGACCTGGAATCAGAGAGAGAGGAATCCAAAGTGGACTAAATGGTACTTGTCTTCCTATTCTTTTCCAGGATAATGTGGAATAGAACCGTGGGTTTTATGGCTGTTGGTCTTGGGATGTGGGATTCTCTCTGCAGTATTCCAGTTCATCATGTTTGAAGCATGTATTTAACATGCTGCTTTTGTATTAAAGACAACAGCCAAATGCAATTTGAACTTGAAATTCTCCTGTGGTTCCACAGTTCCAGAATCCTTAGTCTGGAAACTTACTATCCTGCAGTGTGAACAAGATCTAAACTGCCTTAAGCACCAAAGCACTGAAACCTTGGAAGTCAATAGCACTTTTTGTTTGCCAAAGAGGTGACAGTGACAGTGGTGTTGCTGGTTGGTTTTTTTTTCCTCTTAGTTGCTAAAACTATTTAAGCTGGGGAAACAGTATACTTTTGTAGGTTTTTGTAATATTAAGTAAAATGTTTACATCTGGGGACTCTTGCATCATTGAATGCTGCCTTAGTAGTGCTTTTGGCAGGGAGAGAAGTTGCTGACATGAAAATATTGGTTTGCCTTAAAATGGTGGCACTTTAGAAGGTTGTTTGAAAGGCAAAATACAGTAGAAAGACATCAGTTTAAAGTATATTCAGATACTAGATGTTTCAAGTTACTTCAGTGTAATTTCATACTCCCATGGCTGCAGTGAAAAGGCTTATCAAAAGTGTGGTGGCAGTTTTGGACATCTCCAGTTGGTCTTTGCAAGGAAGCTTGGCCTGTGTTTGGTGTGTGGGTGTTTTTGTTTGATATCTGTGTGTTTGCTGCTTTTCTAACAGTACTGGTAGAAGGAAACAACCCCAGGATAGGGGCACCAAAGAATTTTATCATGTTCTTTTGCCAGTTCAGGGCACTTTATAGTAGGATTTGAACAGTTTCTGGCAGATAGCTGTATTTTTTCTGTTACATAAAGGACTGTTGCAGCCATGAGCTTGAATTAATCCTCATCACCCTCAATAATGTATTGTCTGCCCGCCTCATCTTAAAGCTGAGATTTATGCCATGTCTCCAGAGCCTGCACTGTGTTCTGCAGCAAATGTCACTTTTGTGACTAATCTGGTAGCTTTCTAGAATGTTTAGCAACGTGCTCAAGTCAGTTCTTAGGTGAATTAGGAGTGGGAAATACATGAGGTTGAAGAGGGTTGTTTGTCCAGTGGAATATAAATACTTTTATCTTTTAAAATACAAGTATTGTTTAAGTTTGACTTCTTGGAATTGTTGATTATTGCTTACAGGACTCCTGGTGTTCTTACCTTCCACTCATTTTAAGTGTTTTACCTTGCTGCTGCTCTTAGAATTTTGGGGAATTTCAAGTCCTGTCTAGTTAGGTCAACGACTGGAATGTTCATCCAATAACTGCAGCTCAGTTGGTAATAGTTTAGTGTGCCTGAAGTGTCAGGCAACACCCTTAAAGATTGGAGAGAGCTGTTCTTTTAACTATTCAGGTTTCTAGTTGAGTATATGAAAGGTACTGATGAAAGAAGGGAGTTTCATCTCCATTGATACCTGTTCACCTAAACTTGTGTGCTGCATGGATACTGTGATACCACCTCTGTGTTGAATTCAACAGAACTGGCAGTCTCTAAAAGCACGTTGGCTTTTTTCTTGCTGCAGGCAGACCCACGGTTTGTGTGGAATGGACACCTTCTTAGAGAATTTATTGCTCAACCAGAGGTAAACACTTTGTAATGATTAGATTAATAGAGGACAAATACACTTTTACTACAAGTATGCAACAGTTTTTTGTAATTATGTCTCTTTCAGACAGCCAGAATCTAGTATAACGTGGCTATTCATCATCTAGTTTAGCACAGTGAGTCTTTGCTTTCAAACTTCCAACTTTATGTCCATGTCCTCAGTAGTACTTCTAGAGAGCTGACTTTGGAAGTGTCTGTATTTGAAGATGCTGTGCTGTGAAGATACCTGCTCCTAGAAACCAAAGGGGAAATTACACTGCACAGTGGATGCTTTTCTAGCATTTTGAATTCTAGCTACTTAGTTACCTTCAGGTAGAAGCAAAATTCAGTTCATCACTTTTTTTTTTCCTAAGACTGTGAGTGCAGTTTAAATTTCAGTTGCCCAGTGAGTAGGTCATTAAGACTCTGAGTGACAGTTCAGATTCTTCCCTTTCTCTTCAAACAAAGACTAGCACAGTGCGACCTTTGAGTTCACTTAGTCCAGCAAATACAAGGGGGTGACCACAAGCCACAACTGTAGTACTTTAAGGACCAGACTATCTAAGCTCCTTCCTACTGGAGACATCAGATGTGTGTTAAACTTCTGGAATTGTGTGCACTCCGGTAACCTCCCCTCCACGTCAGTACCTCACATCTATCGAAACGAGTGACGCACTGCTTCTATTTCTGTCTCAGTAACCTGTGGAGATGTGCTGGTGTATTAGGCAGCACTGTTCCAAAAGGCTGGATTGTGCAGTGCTTCTGCAACGTAAAGATATGAATTAGTGAAGGCTGTTGTGCATATTCCAGAGGCGTATAACTGAGTATAAGGTTTGGATAGCGCAGTGCAAACAAAACTTGGGAAATGAGAGAGAAGCTGTGATGGGAGCAGCAAAGAAAGCCAAGTGTGGCTGGTTAGTGAAACAGATGTAGGAGGCAAAACACAGAAGGTGAAAAGGGAGATAACCCATATGTGATGGGAAGTGTGGTCTTGCACTGACTACAGGTGGCTTGCAGCAGGAACAGTCTTAAGTAATGAGATGTGGGATTTTTGACTTCTAGTATTGAAAAACTTCAAGGTTTTTTGGAAAGACCATGTTATTCAGGAATGGCAAGATGGGAAAAACCCTGGAACAAACATTTTGAGTATTAATCACATTAAAATGTATGTTTCTGAAGCCCTGTGTTATTAACTACTGCCTCTGTGTACATCCTACTGTGGAGGTAAAGCAAATACCATGTCAAAATGTTTTCAGCCTGTACTTGATATCTGGCATGTTTGTAGGAGAGTAAGTGCTATGTATAGGAGGACAAAGCAGCTTACTTTTTGTGCAGGCTGCTTAATTAGGATTAGACTTTCACTTTTTCCCTCCTGCTAATAAGGATTACATATGTTGCTGTTTTCCTTGAACTTTTTTTTTCCTCGGGAAGTATTGCTGCACCCTAGACAAAAAGTAAAGCATATGAAGTATAAAAAGCTGTCACAAAATTGCTAGGCTAAGTATAGTCACTCACTTTTTTGGCTGCCAGTGTTTAATATGTTTAACGTGTGTCATTCTTGTGTTTCAGATCCATAGGTTTGCTACGCCAGTGATGCATGGATGTATCCTTTTGTGCTGCTGAATATGGGTAGTCCAAGAGCAAAATGATTGCTGATGAGGCTGTTCTATTGCTACGTTGTGCTCTGTTACAGTTGCCAATGTCAGAATTAAGTTATAGCTTGTTCATGTATGAACATTACCTACTGTTTGGTAGCCCACTCATATGTGTTAGCTCCCTTGAATATTCTGCTTTGAGAGCTTAATGTGTTTAATGTTATAGGCAAAAACTGTAAAATGGCAAAAACTGTCTTTCAGTGGGATTGAAGGTTAAAACTAATATGGCAGATGCTCTTATGTCAGCCTTAGTACTCCTTTATCTTGCTATAAGGATGCATTTACTTTAGCAATAAAACAAATTTTGACTTGAAGTGATTATCAATGTTCTTGTTGGTGAATAAAAGGATAAGGAGTTCTGCTGAAGGCTTCTGGGGTTCTTCTCATAGGCAGTGCTTTTCCTGCACCAGTGCTTTGGGTAACAGCCTTTTTCGCCAAGCAGTGATGAGTTTGTTGTTGAGAAGGAGTGTCTGTCTGCTGCAAGTAAGCCACATGCTTTCTGGAGGCAGTGTGTGATCAACAGTAAGTCCCTGGCAGTTGCGCCTGGAGTGGCAGTGTGAAAAAGACTGTCAGGGCATCTCAAGCCATGTTCTGCTTCATTCCTCCATTGCAAAGGCCCCTCAGGTGTGTGCAGGGAATGGCTTCTAGATGGAATTGGTTCATCTGGTAGGACCATCAGCAGCTGGCAGATCTGCAGTCCTTCTTCCCTGTGACTTAATGTAATGGAAGATGTTGTGGGAGTGGACAGAGAGGCGAGGAAAGATAGCAAAAGGGAACTGTCAAAACAATCTCATCTTTATCCTGCTGGTCCTGGGTGAATTGCAATTAACGATTGACAGACTGCAATTAACACCTTCCTCTGTCCTGTTTTCCATTCTATAAATAACTAGCATTAGTAATGTATGTTTTGCTGTATTTCTAATCTAACAAAAGACCTTGGAGAACCCTGGAATTTAAAGAAACTGGATTTCTAGTGACAAAAAGTGCTAAGAGCCCTAAGCAGAACTGTACCACTAGCAGTTATTTCAATAAAATGAAAGCTGCTTTTTTTTCTCCCCACAGAAACCTAAATATGTTTTGTTCAGCTGTTATTTCTCATCACTGCATGACTAAGGGACTTACTTGGGTAGTTGAGACTTTGATCACCTTAAACTATGTTTAATATTTTCCTTGCTGCTCAAAAATAATTTAAAAAAGCCCTTCCAAAGAATAATAAATCATGTCTCTTCCTTTTTTGCGTGAAAGTTGCCAGTAGTAGATTGTCATTTAAGTGAGGACAGAGGTTGCAGACAGGAAATAGGGTGACTGTTGCCAAGCAGCTAAGGTTGGAGGGTAACCTTTCTTGCAGAAAACTATTGGCTGTACAAATGTTGAATTAAAGGGTGTAGGACCTGGCAGTAATTTTCCAGGGAAGAAGAGGATTAGGCATTTTTTAGCCTTAATTTATGAACTATGAGAACATTCTGGATGAGGAGGCCTCGTAGGATTTTTTGAGTTCTTTGCAAACAATATTGGCATAAATACAAGCATAAATTGAGATGTTCCATGTACCTAATCAGGGTTTTGAAGTGGTAGTTTTTGTTAAAAGCAATAGGGGCAAGAAACTGTTAAGGTAGTTTAATAAAATTATGGATGAGATGATTTTTTAATTAGGACTATAAGGCCCAGATTAATCTTCTTTAGAATGATGCTTTCTCAGAATTACATTAGTTTCAGTGTTCATCACTGGCATAGGGTGTCTCTGATGTGCATGCTGATCCTAATAGTGCTACTGTCTCAAGTTGTGTTCAGCTGTTGTTGGTGTGAGAAATGTTTACAAATGTCTTTGAATGTAGTGACTTGGTTCCTTGATGTTTCCTACCTCTTGATGTATAAAAATACCCTAATGAAATATTAGGTTTTTCCTTAGTGTAATTCATCAGTTATCACTATGCACTCTTGTTCTATTAATGGCAAGTGTTTTGACTGGCTGCTTGTTTCCAGAAGAAGCTGTTTCAGGGCTGGGGTACGCTACTATGTAAGAGGTAAAATAGAAAATTGATTTCTCTCAAAAATTATATTAATTCCATCCGTACATGTGACTTGCCTTTGAGAGTAGTTGCTGTATGTGATGACTTGCACAAAAAAATGTTTAACTTGTCTCAAGATCCTTCCTCCAAAGAAAAGAGTAGGAATGTGTATTAGGAACAGAAGCACGATCTGGTATTTGTTAAAATGTACTCTTTATTCCTCCTAGAGAACTGCAAAAGTTTTATAGTGGTTTTTAACACATGACTGTTTTTTATCTGAGTTAAATGTGGGTGTGTAATACCCCTTTTGGTCTAGCAGTAATTCCAACTAAGAGCATCACTGGTGCTGGCAGGGAAGCCCTGAGTGGTGTTCTCTAATTGTTTCAAGTGAAATCCATTTTCTTGTTCACTTTTTAAGTTACTGTCTCTGTTCTTAGTCCCAACTTCTGCTTTTGAAGAAATCACTCAGTTTCTGCAGTACCATTGCTATTGAATTGTGAATGTTTCGGTGTCTGAGCACTGGCATTTTATTTTGTATTAGAAATTGTCATTTAATGCTAGAGATATCAAAATGTGTTGAAGAACAGTTCTGCTTAAGTTAAATTTGGTGCAGATCATGTCAAACATTTACCAAGGGTGTGTTTAATTCAATGTTGTCAGGCAGGTCTGTGCTTTCCTTGAGGACTTAAAGGGAAGGGAAGGAAGTCTTTTGCTGAGGTACTGCCGGTGCTCTGCAAGCAGCCTGAGCTTGTTAACAAGGTCTTTTTCCTAATAGGTATTGATTCAGAAGGGCATGCTGCTAACTTTGTTGAAACAGAACAAATTGTGCACTACAGGGGGAGCAAGGCATCATTTGTTCAGGTAAAATCACTATAAAGAACTGCTCACTGGCTTAAGAGACCTAAATAGCTAACTATGTGTTTAAACATAGATTGTGTAAGCTATGCAAATGAAACTAAACAGACTGAATAAGTTCAACAAAATAAACCAGTCTGCTTTATTTTTAAGTGTCAAATGCATTTGTAAGTTCTGTTGTTTAAACTATTTCCATTCTTTTTCAGACCCGTGGATCAATTCCTTTTTTCTGGTCTCAGAGACCAAACCTCAAGTATAAACCAAAGCCACAGATCAGCAAGTCAGTAAATCATGTATGTGAGTGTTGTGTCCTGGGGTTTTAATACATTTCTGGGCTCATGTTCATGTGGTAGGGTAGCAAACTGTAATCAGAAGAATAAAAATCAGCAATACTGAATTGAGCATTATTTTTAAAATAGTAGCAAGAATTCTTGTGCTCCTTACAACGAATTTGAAGGCTGAAAAAATCCAGGCATTAATAAGGGTAGTTTCTCCTTGGGTCTTGTTTGCGGCACTTTTTGTAGCAACACAATACTCGTTATCTGTAGCATGTTTAATAAGGAAAGCTGAATGGACTGGGAGCATGAAAGTAGAAATGTATTGGCACAATAGAAAACATAACTAAGAAAAGCGTTTGATAAGAATCATCAAAAAGATGATAATGGGGATTTCTTGTAAAGCACAGATCTGTCAACACATTTCCTTTCTCTTCTAGATGGATGGCTTCCAAAGACATTTTGACTCGCAAATAATTAGCTATGGAAAGCAAATGATTGTCAACTTGGTATGCTTTCACTTGTTCTTCCTGAAAAAGCTGTTGCTCTGTTAAGCAAGCTTTCAGTAATACTGTCTCTTTTTTCTTTTTTTCTCAGGTTAACCAAAAAGGTTCAGAGAAACCTCTTGAGCAAACATTTGCAAAAATGGTAAACAGCATGGCAAATGGAATGGTCAGGTACGTGTGGCATGAAGTGACACATTCTGTGTTACAAGTTAAGCATTGCTTCTGAATCCCAAGGTGGTCAGCTCTTTGGGAGCCTTTACCAACCCTCTGATTTGTTTGCATTTTTATTTTTGTAAAGTAGCTTGCATATGACCCATGCCCCTGCCTCAGAGCTCACATTCTAAGCAGAACTGAGACTGTGAAGTGAATATGAGACAAAGAGAGGAGACAGGCAGACTAAAAAGGAAATTCAGAGGCAGTGGTAATGCCAGTATTGGAGTCATAGTATGTGAAAAGAGCTGTGAAAGTCATCTGCATTCCAGGAAAAAGAAAATCATGCCCTCCAGAACTACCTTCTAGCAACCTTAGTAAGGGCGCGAGTGCTAAGATTGAACAGAACAGGATTAACATGAAGGAGGGAACAGTAAAGGGAACATGTAATTTAAACGTCTGGAGCTCAGTGTAACAAGGAGCTAAGAGAGTGGAGAATGCACTTTAATCATGATAAATTCCATTGCTTTGTGGGAATACTGAGTGCAGTACACAACTTCACAACCTGTCTGTGCTTGCTTTCATTAACTTCTGGAGGGAGGGCTGGCATCCAGCTCCCACAGATACTTGCCTCTACCTTGCCCTTGAAATTACTGTAATGTATTATCATCAGTCATGTATTTCAAAGAGCAAAATCCCTCCTTTAAGCCAAAGGCATCCTATTTTAATCAGGATTCACTTCTGTCTCAGGATAACTAAGGAATTGCAGGTTATACTGAAGGTTCCCTTCTAAATCTGGACATACTTTGTATTTTTCCCAAGCTTCTTTCTGCTTGCATGATGTCCTACTGCTGCCTTCTCCAGGATAGTTATAGATGTCTGTTTCACTTCTGTGTGCTGCTTTTACTACCCTCAGGAGCATGTTTGTGTGGGCTATTGATGTGTGTGTTTTTCTTCAGTTTTTATTAAAAAAGAGTACTTTTAAAGTCAACTCTTAACTTGCTCTCGCACCTTGGCTGGTGTTGAAATTTTAGCTGTACAAAGCTTGTGGAATTTTGTGCGTCATTGCTATAGTCACCTGGTGGAAACAAAGATGTAAAATCATATCAGGATGTGTTTTGGTGATGTTCTGTGTATGTTCCAAAGCAGTGTTTGTCAGCTTCATTTTATTATTGCTACCAAAATCCGCTTTCTTTGTTAATGGGTTTTGGTGGTGTTCACCTGCCAGACTAAAACTCAAGTCTTCATTTACTTGTTTCAGCACGTATATGCCATCTTTGCTCATGCAAATAGTCCTGAAATCTTCTCAAATAACTTCTAGATTATACTCCTGAGGGGAGGAATGTAATGCCCTGTAATTCACAGTAAATATATACATACAAGTGTTTAATGAAGCTCCACTCATTTAGATCACTTCTTTCAGAAACAAAGTGGCTATTGAAATCTTGTTCCAGGTGAGCAGCTGTTTAATTTTCTTACCACAGAGATGGGTTAACTGTTTAAACAGAACATGTCTCAGGTTTCTAGAGAGCTATCTAAGGACTTATGCTAGCAAAGCATATTGCATTTCCACACCTGTGTCTAGTTCAAAGGGAACTGAAGTTCCCAATGCAGTTCCTTGAAAAGAGAGGAAGGCAAAAGGGAAAAAAATTAAATGCAACAAAGTAAGATTTGTATCCCTTCTGTACATTCTAGAGGAAAAATACTAGCCAGAGTATAGAATGAGTAACCTGGAATTGAATGGGTGCTTCCCCAAACTGGTTGTGTTTTTCTAAGAATTGTAAATGGTGTCACCATGCACACTTAAAGGTGCAGTTTCAGGAAGATTACAGAGCTCTTTGACAAAATCCATGGATTTGCTGGAGGCCATCTCTAAAGAAAATCAAGTTCTCTGTCACTTACTTGTTTCACAGATCAGCCTTTTGCTGTAGTTTTCTGAAACCTTTACTACAGTACGTGTGTAATCTGAAAAGGTGCTTCTTTTTTTAACAGATACGTAGCGTTTGACTTCCATAAAGAGTGCAGTCGGATGAGGTGGGACCGACTTCAGATTTTGCTGGATCAACTTGCAGAACAGCAAGATGAGTTTAGGTGAGGCTCTGCAGTTCTCATTTCAACACTACAGAAGTGAAAGAGCACTTCCTCATAGTTTCTATTGTCTTGCATCAAGGCACAGTAAGGCAGACCTGTTATCTCCTATGGTGATGCACTTGTGTGCATTAGTGTTTCCCAGTCTCTGATCTCTTCCTGGTACCACGTGCAAGGTTAGAGACCTGGTGGGGGGTAAGTTGTAGAGCCCTTGTTATGTCTCAATGAAGTGGTTCTGAGAAGTGTAGCAACCCTGAGTTGTGACAAGAGCTGCCTTTGTAAGACTGGTTAAAAGGTTAGATAAAGAAATGAGCATGCATGCAAACTGAAGCCATTTAAAAAGTCTGCTTAAATGGTGTCTTTTTATCCAATAGTAATTTCGTGTATTGTTGATGGTAAACTGTTTTGCCACATAGTGTCAAACACTCAGTGCTCCTTTCTGTCAAAGTGTTTTCTCTAACACGTCGTTGTGGCACCAAACCAGGTGTAGACATGTAGGTTGCTATGGGAATGGTTTACTTTGTTCTGCTTTTCTAATTGCTTGCTTCCTGTTCCTGAAATCTCATGCCTAAAGCACAAAGTAAATCAGCTAAAACACTACAAAACTGGCAGAGGTGTATTCTATTCTAACAAAATAAAATGAGGGGAGCTGTGGACTAGAACAGGAGTTGCATTAATAAAATCTCTTTATTGGAACGAAGCCTGTGAGAACACTGCAGATTAGTCAGATGATAGTGGATATTCACTGCCCACTGCAAATAAAGCCTGTAAAACACATGAAGACCTGAAGAATAAATTGGCCTTGAGCACTTCCAATAAGGAGAAATAAGATTGTAGGGTCTTCCCTTACAGCAAGGATCCTTTGTTCTTAGAATTAATACTGAATCCTTTAACTCATTTACTGTCACCTGCCATTGGAGGCTTAGAAAAGAAATAGGTTTCCTTGAAATGAAGAAAAATAGAGGAGGGAAAAGGTCATGTATCTCTAAAACAAGATACAAAATTGAACTCCTCCTCAAGATTAGGCTGCCTTTTTATATTATCTAGTGTGACTATTTCTTAAATAGGAATAGAAAAGTGTGAATTCTGATCTTAGACAATAGTTCTGCAACTTAGGTAAACAACTGTTTTCTGCAGTTTAAACCCAAATGTAGAAGATGTCTGAGAAAGAAGAGCTAATTTGGGGAGGTGCTTTTGAAGTTTTTTAGAGGAACTATGGGAGATACAGTGCTTGAGTAGACATTACTGGTTAATTAGATATTATTTCTATTAGCAGCTCTAGGCAAAAAGCTTCTGCAGAGAAGGGAGAAAAGCAAGACTTCACAGGAATTATTGTCTACCTTAATAATACAATAATGCAAAACATGGTTTAACAGAACTAGTTCTTCAAGAATGAAAATGGCTGTTAAAAAGACAACACAAGGTTGATCAAAGTAAATTCATATTTTTCTAAGTCTCTCGATTGGAGTATTACATGACTCTAGACTTGATAATCTTAAAATATTATACATTAGCAGTGGATAATATGCTGGTCTACATTGAGTTCATAATTACATATTAGAGTAATTTAATCTGTAGGATATGTTCTGTAAGTCTGTAGGCAGCTGGAAGTTTCATGCTGTGGCAGAACCAGTGCACTTCTGTCCTGTTCACACATCCAGATGATAACTAGATTGGCCTATTTGTTTTATTAGCTCAGTACTGGAATAATTGCATGCAATTCAGTATTTAAAATGAGCTGGTTGTTACTAACGACTGGAAACACCTGTTTTAGTGGATTAAAAAGACTGAGGTAACAATTGGCTTATGCAGTTGCAAGAGGGAACATCTGGTTCTCCCAAGTGCTCACATAATGGAGAGAATAGTATGTAACAGTAGCAGATTTTTCAGTAGTGGCCTCAAAAAAATCTCAATACCTTCCTAGAAGAAATGTGCCTGAGAATTATGTGAGTGGTGACTGGATTGAACATCGTGACCAAGTATATTCAAACTTGGTTGCTTCTGTTGTTACAGTCCCCTATGATCTTGATATCTGTAGAGCTGGGACATGAAAATAACTGGGAAAAAAAATAAATAGAATGTAAGTGACTCCTTTTTGCACCAGAAGCTGCTCTTCCCAGTGGCATAAAGCAGCATTTGCTGGTTGGCTTTCTAAATGGTAAGACTGAATAGTGCCTTGAGGTTACTAAATGTTCTCTATCTGTTGATGTTGTTTTTCAGCAGGGGAAGGAAGGAATTCAGGGAGGCATCAAAGTTCAAAGACATGGCTAGGAACACTTGATATGCTCAAGATGACTGTTTTGGTTGTTGGGATATTTGCTTCAGTAGTTTATGTGGACCGTTACCTATAAGTATTTATGTGTTTTGTATCTGTTAGTTACTTTCTGGTGGATTCGGATGGTAAGATTGTGACCCAGCAGGAAGGAACATTCCGCAGTAACTGCATGGACTGCCTGGATCGGACTAATGTGATTCAGAGCTTGTTGGCACGCCGGTCTCTTCAGGCCCAGCTCCAGGTAAGTATTTCATTCTCATTTACTAAGCTGGAGGAGGAGAGAGACTTGCCGTTTGGAACAGAAATGTAGTTGTAACACTACGGCAAGAGCTTGCATACTGGAGTTCCTGTACGATCTACTTGAAATGCGTAGACTGGACTGTGGTTTAATAAATACAGCTTCTTCTGAAAGCAGATCCTAATTTTTCTATCAAACTACTAGAAAGCCTCCATATGCTTTTTGTTTCAGAGGCTAGGTGTTCTGCATGTTGGACAGAGAATAGAAGAGCAAGCAGACTTTGAGAAAATCTACAAAAACGGTAGGCTGTTTTTAGAGTTAAAACAATGACATTTTCTCTAAACAGAGTACATAACTTCCTTAATGTTTCTTAATGTCTTCCTTTTCACAGCATGGGCTGATAACGCTAATGCTTGTGCCAAACAATATGCTGGAACTGGTGCCTTAAAGACTGATTACACAAGGCAAGTCAGCCTTTCTTGCAAAGGCCTTCTGGGTTTTGGGGCATGTTTGGGATTTTCTTTAAGTCTTGGTATCTGAGAAGGCTATTAATCTGGAGCTTGGGCCATAAATGAGTTCTGCAATGGTTCAGTTGGTAAAAAGTCAGACTAAAATCTATGGAAGACCATACTTCACTCTGTTTATATGAAAGGAGAAAAGGCTACCTGAAACTAAAACCAGGGAAGCTTGCTGTCAAGAGTGTGTGTTTATATTGTGTGATGGGGATAAGTGTCATTTTATTTTCAAACTTTGGTACCAGCATCTGTGGTAATAATGTAGAGGCAGCACTAGATAAATATATTTCCATGCAGATATTAATTTAACATAGTACACATTCAGAAAATAACAGAACTGTAAATCTGAAATTATCTTCCTGAATTTCTAAATCTATTGTAAATATTTTTCACAACTTTTTACAGAACTGGGAAGAGAACTCAGTGGGGCTTAATAATGGATGGCTGGAACTCATTAATACGTTACTACAAAAACAATTTTTCTGATGGATTTAGACAAGTGAGTTAAGCTTTTAACCATGGGGAAGTGTATTTGATAAACACTGCTGTGCATTTCGACTCTTGCCCTCCCATTCTCTTCTAGGATGCAATTGATCTTTTTCTTGGAAATTATTCAGTGGATGAAGTAGAACCTGCTAGTCCTCTACATGTCAAGAAAGATTGGAAGTTCTTAGCTGTGAGTATGGAAACTTTATTCATGATTGGAAAAATACACATGACCATTTAGTCACTGTCTATTTAGTAATGAAGCATCCCTATAATCTAGTTATGTTTCTGTGATGCCTGCTTGTAGGATTAAACCCAGACTGTTCCCTTGACAGAAAATGGAGGTATTGGAAAAACTGATGCTTGCTTTTTTTAAAAATCTGCTTCATCACGTGGAGAGAGGGGATTTCTGCTAGTCACCATCAATGACCATTTCCTTCTGCAGAAGAGTCTTGTGAAGATGTTTTTCTCACACTTCATGCAGAAGCATAGACTGTAGCAAAAAAGCCCACTTCTTTTTCTTTTTTTTTTCATCCTCTCCTTTCTGTTTTGTGAAATGGGATTTGGGAGCACTGAGTTTCACTAGTAGCTGGTGTACTTTTATTCTTTTTAATCACAAACCTCAAGCTCTTTTAATACAAAGAAGGTGTATTTTAATTCTTAACATAGTTATTGAATGCACCGTTTCATATTTTGGAGGTATCCAAACTTTTATTTGTACCTCAGTGCAGGTGAATTGAGAATTAAAACAACTTTGTAAATAAGTAAGTAGCTTTGCAGTACAAGCCATCTTAAAGGAAATTATGAAACTTATGTGCAGCTATAACAAGTGATTATTCTTCTCTTTCTTCAGTTGCCTATTATTATGGTGGTTGCTTTCTCCATGTGCATTATTTGTTTGCTGATGGCTGGTAAGTCACTGAGTTTAATTTCATAAAATTAGCTTTAAAATTGAATTTTATGTAAATGGTTACTGGTAACTATTCAGGATAAGATTGCTGACACTGGGATTAGCTCAGTTTAGAGCACGGTGCTCATAACACCAAGGGTGTGGGTTTGATCCCCACAGGACTGTTCACTTAAGAGTTGGACTCTGGGTCCTTTCGAACTGAGAATATTCTGTGATTCTGCTTCTCAGTCATTCTAAAAGGTGTTTGAGGATTAATACCACTTCATTCATGTGGAAAAAAACTGAGGTGCTACGGAAAACAACACTAAAACTTTTATAGAAGTCGCTTAAGGGACAGTTAGTTGTCCCAAAATTTTGTTGCACCTGCTTTATTGTAGGCTGGATGAATCCCCTACAAGGAACACCTGTCTGACTTTGGGTAGAAGGACAGTTCAAAGGAGTCAGATAACAGGCATAAGCCTGTTCTGATGGATATCCCCTTAATGTAATTTCTGTTAGGAGTGGTGAAGGTTTTTGCCTTCTGATTTTGCCTTGAATTTTCCAATATTAGTGCCAGTAGGATTCTTGACTGACACGTGTAGATGTTTGTGTAATGTGTTCCAAGAACTGTGTGGCAAACACAGCTTTCCTAGGTAAGGAAATAAAAAGACTTCTGTGAAAGACTTCTGACTTTGACAACAGATCCCTGAGGGAGAGCTTGATATATTTAGCTTTTGTACTGAAATAAAACTGTTAATTGGAGATAATGAACTAAAAGGCTTATCTGACACTTCTTCACAGGTGATACATGGACTGAAACACTGGCCTATGTGCTTTTCTGGGGAAGTGCAAGCTTTGGAACTTTTGCTATCATCCTTTACAACGGCAAGGATTTTGTAGATGCACCCAAGCTGGTCCAGAAAGAGAAGATGGACTGAATTTGTGTGTGTGGAAAGCGGCTTGGTACTGAGGATTCGTCAAGCCACACTTGGAGTCTCTACTGACCTGCTTTCCACACCAGATAGTGCTCTCCTCAACATTCTTCCCTGGCAGTGGGGGGGGTGGGGGTAAGGAAACCATGTCCTGTGGTGGCGGCTTTCAACTGAGACCTGACTTGACAGTCTTGGTTGCAATGGTCTTTAGAATATTGCATTAGTGGGCAGGGCTCCGCTCTTACTGGAGTAGTGCAAAGACAAAAGCCAGCTTTTTGGTGTCTGGAATGTGCTAGAGCTTAAGTGGGCTGCTTAAGCCCATGGTCCAGCTGGGTTTATTTGGTCTTGACGGGAGAGAGCTCTGGTGCTGTTCATGTGTCAATCGACCCAAATGTTGAAGCATTAATAATGAAGCATCTGACAATGGTCTCTGAACAAATATGGCTTCATACCAATAAAAAGTCTAGGTCCAAACTTGCAGCTGGATTATGTTTGTTGTGATAAAGTCCATGTTAAGGAGTCCTTTGTGCATATTTGTGTGTGGATTCTTTTCACTAAATACAAAAGGTTTTTTGAATTCTAATGCTGTTCTAAAATGAGGTTTTCATCCTGTCTTGTTTATCTAGAACTGATGCAATATTCTGCTAATCATTGTTTGGGTGAAAGGGCAGTGTAATTGGATGTTCCTGAAGTTGCAGATGTCTTGCACTGTTTCAATACTACAGTCTCCATATGAAAATTCAGTAGTTAGCAGGTTAAAATATAGAATTTTCTTTCTAAAGATGTGAGCAAAATCAAAGAATGTAAAAGTCCTTTGCAGTGTTTATTGAACCTTCCTTATGCTGAAGTTCCAAAGTATTCCATTACTTTTAAGAATGGGTCACAACATAAAAGGTAAACATATTGTTTTGCTAGTCAGCTGCTTCCATCCTTTGTTATGTTGAGAAGGAAGGAATAACAGCCTGAGTGGGAAGTGTTAAGTCTCAGCTCCATGTTTGCACTTGGGAGCAGCAGCTTGCTTTTCATGCATGATACTGTAACACACTCTTAAAAAAAGAGTTAAAAAAGCTACAGACTAATTCGTGCTGGTTAATGTGTGTCTTTAAATTTAGTGCTTCCAAGCTGTATAAAAATAAGGACCAATTTTAAACTGTTTTGTCACTTACTTCACATGGTTTGTTCAAAACCAAACATGGAACTTGCTTAAGGCGCTGTGCATTGTTTAATATTTCCTGTAAGTACAGCTGTATATTCAGATTGCAAGTATAAAATTTAAACTGGGGGGAAGGGAGAAACATGTAGAATACCACTAGGACTAGCACAGTGGTCACTATTGAAGCTAGAACACAAAACACTGATACTCCAGTGTTCCCTTGTGTTATGACTGAAAATATGTACAGATTTTTTCTTTTTTTTTTTTTTTTTTTTTGCAACTATTCATTTCAACCTTGAATGTTTCTGGAGGCCTCTCTGGGTTTTGTGTCAACATAACCTGTTCCTCAGCACTAGTACTTGCAAAGTATCTGTTTGCTTCTAGATGCTGTAATGGAAATACCAGTTGGTGGTTAACTGGAAAATCCTCTAACTTAA
Source organism: Serilophus lunatus (assembly GCA_013399895.1). NCBI lineage: Eukaryota > Metazoa > Chordata > Aves > Passeriformes > Eurylaimidae > Serilophus > Serilophus lunatus. The sequence continues at coordinate 884,250 of VXBA01003365.1, forward strand.
AATTTTCGGAGGTGAACTCCCTCATGGGCACGAACTACAAGAACACCATAGACTCAGTGTCTGAAAGTTAAGTTTCTGATGGCTCACTGGCAGGTAGAGTTTGAAGCTTGGCTCGGTTGTCTTGCTGTCTAGAACTAAGTTGTTGCATCTTTGGTGAAGAACTTGTTGCAGCCAAGACCAAACCTGATTTGCTAATATAAAAGGTTCGTAAGACAGAATAATGTAGGTTTTAGGAGTTGGAAGGCACTTGTATTTCAGTGCTTTGCAGAGAGTCTGTATTTCTAAAATCACAAATGGTGTACTCTTAAATGACAATAAAACATTCAACTTTTCTAGATATACTCTCTGTGGTGCATTTTGTGTGTTGGAGAAGATTGTTCTTAGGATCTGCTTCTCACCCAGAGGATGCTTGTGTTTAGTGTCTTCTTGTTGTGGGGGTCTTGCTCTGCTGTGCTTCACTACTGATGATCTCACATTGTGCTCAATGTCAATTTGCACTTGTGTCGTGTTCCAGCCTTCACTGGGTCTCGGTCTGAGACCTCCTGTGGCTGGAGTTCCCCACTGCTGCATCCCAGGTGTCACCTCTGCTCCGAGCAAATGGCTCTTTGCCTCTTCCCTCGCAAGGAAGGGCCCAGAGAGCTTCACTGACTGCAGCAAAAGGTGCTTGGGGTGAAAATTCAAGCTGTGTTCTCCCTTTTGCTCTCACCCTCACTAGGTGAGTAGGTGCGCACACACGCAGAAAACTATTGCTATTACAATTTGGGATCCTGAAGCAGCAATTTTTTTTTTTAAACAAACCAATTCTTTACAGTTTCTAGGCCTTGGGTTGGATTTGGGTTTTGATTTTTTTTTTTTCAAGTGTTTAAGTACTTTTTTTTGGTTTTTTTTCTAAAATGGATTTTTAATTAAGGCAAATGTAGATGTGAAACTTTATGAAAAGCCTGGTTTTCAGACTGAAGCAGTTCTCAGCCCTCATCTTCCTTCCATCCGTCATCTCCCCAGTTCTTCCAGTGCCAGCAGGTGCAGGGAGGTGAGCCTGCCTCTCCGGGCTGTGCTTGGAATGCCGTGTCCAGTCCTCTGTAAGCAGAGGAGAGAGGTGGATCTCCTGGGGCAGGTCCAGTGCCGGGCTACAGTGGTGACAGGGGTCTGGGCTGGGGGAGCCGGGCCTCTTCAGCCTCATCAATTCCTGTAATCCTGTAAATATCTGAAAGGAGTGCCAGGGAGAAGGATCCAGGACAAGAGACAACGGACAGAAACTGATTAACCTGAACACGAGGAAGAACTTGATTGTGAAGGTGACCCAGGGCTGGAACAGAGTCCCCGGAGGAGGGGTTGTGGAGATATTCAAGACCTGTTCGCAGCTCTGTGCCATGGGCTCGATAGGGACCCTGCCTGAGCGGGGCGCTTGGACCAGCTGTCCCTCCGCGCTCTTTCCCAGGCCGCCCCAGCCCGTGGTCCCGGGATTCCTTCCGGGATCGGTACCGGGATTCCTTCTGGGATCGCTCCCCCGGCCGGGCGGGGCCGGCTCCTCCGGGCCGCTGGGGGGCGCTGGCGGCGCCGCTCCCGCCCCTCCACCGATCCCCGCGGAGCGCGGCCGCTTCCTGGCGCGCGCG